>JASAMX010024423.1:0-45998 GCA_030248175.1 Microlaimidae sp. YZB2_3 | reverse complement strand
GGCGCTGTGCGGTTTCCTCCACCAATAGCAACCAAGCACAGCCGTCTGCTGTTATTGTGCAGTTTCTATGCGTAGCTGTCGACTGTCTGCTCTGTGCAATCCTTATTGTTGCCAAAAGGCTATTACTGTGCGGTTAAAAGTTTTTATTTTTTTTATTTTTCAATTTATTATTTTGATCAATAAATCGATAACACAAAGACTTAAATAAAAAAAAGTGGCTCCTAAGAAAGTTGCGTAATTTTTTCTTCTTTCCAATCAGCCCATGTTTATTTTTAATCAATCAGTAACGAAGGAGGAATATCGATTTTAAGAAATGAGCGTTAGAATAATAATAATAAGAAGAAGAAGGAGATGAACATGAATTTCAAAATTTACCTACGTTCTCTAATTATGATTGGCGCGGCGCCGCGGGGCTAAATCGCCCCGTGCGCTTTTGCGCCACCCATGGTATTTTCGTCGCTTCTTTATCTTCTTAATATTATCTTAACTTAAATAAACACATAATATTTTTTAACAACCTGTAAACCTCGCGTGCTCTCTTAAAATAGTTATTTAAATTTGATTGAATTTTGTATATTTACTGAAATCCTGGGATTTTAATTTTTAAACCGCTTAATTTTGATTGTACGTCTTATGTCTCTACATTCATAAAAGGTTAGCCATGTAACGTCTGGAAATATGGGTCAATTTAAGCCAGTTTTTTTAAAGAAGGAATGCGAAGGAATTACTTGTTTTTAGTTTTTTGGATGAAATGTAGGAAATACAGGACTTAAAGCCTAAGTATTTCCACGCTTGACGTTATGTGTTTCATAATCACCCGCTGATTTTAATTTTACCAACATCAACAAAACGAGAGTTGTTACAGAGACAAAAATCTTGTACAATATACTTTTTAAAAAATATATTTAATTTTTGAATAATGAAATGCTTGTATTGATACTATTAGGTTCAAAAATTTTTGGTAAATTCTTCGTTGTTTAATTATTATTATTTTTTTTTTGAAAAATGACATTGAATCCAATGTTTTAAGAGACGGAAATTCTAGAAAAAAACGAGACAAAGCCTCGAAAAAAAGTCTTATATTAAATGGAATAGTATAACGCTACAATAAGTCTAAAACCTTAATGCCAGAAAAGACTGAAACCAAATCAATTGGCAAAGTAATTGTTAAAGTAAAAGTCGCCTTATATTAAATCTAAATTTTTCAAGGTTTTTCAGACTTAGATCTGGATATTTGGTTTTAAAATAGACGTTAATAATAATCATAATATCTTTGTACCGTTGTGGTGACGTGTGACTCAATTAACACCGTCATATTAATAGCTGATTAACCCATGCAAAAATTTTAGCACGCCATGGGAATTTGTAAATTCATTTTTGTCATATGGTTAAAAAACGCAAACCAAAGCTTTTACACTTATTGTTTTATGGAATTTTGTTCTTCTAAAAGTTTAATAAAATGTATTATTATAGGCAAATAAAATCTAGCTGACCGCTATATTTGCAGTATTGAATCGACTATTTAACAACAAAAACATTCAAAATTTTTAACTAAAGCGGATTAATAACAAAGATTAAAAACTGTATTTTAATAATTATTTATTAAATTACTTAATTTGTAACATAAATGCTAATTTTTTAAGGGCTAAAGTTAGTTAATTTGTGTATATTTTGTAAAAAGGTGGAATTAAAAAAAATTTCTGCGTTCTTATTTGTTAATTAAAAAAAAAACATCATTACCGCACAATTTTAATTGGTCCCCTCATGTCTGCATTGTAATTTTCAGCGTCAGCCAGATATAATTCAACCATAATTTGCTTGTTTTAAAAAGACTTGTTTCAGTCTTTTCTGGCATTAAGTTTTTAGACTTATTGTAGCGTTATACTATTCCATTTGATATAAGATTTTTTCGAAACTTTGTTTCGTCTTTTGCTAGAATATAATTTAGACAATGATAAATAAATAGAAAGTTAATAAACTTACCAGGGTATCCTTTTGGTCCGTCTCTTCCTGGTGGTCCAGGTGGTCCTGGGGTGCCAGGAGGTCCCCCAGGACAGATTTGACAGCCACTCTCATCTGTTTCTTGAAACAAACTGCTACCATCTCTTCCAGGAAGACCTATATAAATTTATTTATATTTTCTCAATGAAGTTTCTGGATTGACGCAAAATTTTGCTCTGAAACACAAGTTTTTACTTTACTAAAGAAATCGCAATGCGTCTAAGACAATTTACCTTCTAGTCACCTTGACAACTTTCATAAGAATTTAATCTTTTCAAACACACATGTAATAAAGTGGATTATTTTTTCAAAAAATAGTATAATCAAACGCAAAAAAAGCAAATAAATATAGACAGCAAAGTTTTGACTGATAAATGAGCAATCAGTAAAAAATTATCAATATAGGTTTTCTAACATTCAACTTTTAGACTTTTTATTCATAAAATAACAATTTACCATTTCTTCCGGGGGCTCCAGGCATTCCGTCTATTCCATTTTGTCCTGGGGGTCCAGGAGGTCCAGACTCACAAAATCCCGGTTGGGTAATAACAGGGCCCTGAGTTATTATAACAGGTGGGTTGGTCATTGCTGGAAATGTCAGCGGTGGGAAATTCGTAGATGGAGGGACGTAAGGATTTATAGGTGGTGGAGGAAGGTTGCGTGGCGGTGGGGGTGGATTGAGTGGCGGTGGAGGAGGATTTATTGGGTATGTTTGTGGTGATGGTGGGTTGATTGGCGGAAAAGGGGGTTGAGTAATTCCATAGTTCGGTGCTTGGGTTTGTTGGTTAATATTGGGGAAAGGTATGATCGGGGGTTGCGGCTGTTGCGGTTGAATTCCACCGCCATAGTTGTTATTGGCCTGATTAGCACCGGGATTAAAAACACCCTGTCGCCCATTTGCTTCATTATTGATCTGCTGGAAGGGGAAAGGAATAAATCCTGCAGGATAGTTTCCTGCAAATCCTACAAATAAAAAAACATGGTTTATCCTAATTTTACTAAGTTTGGTACAAAAATAATGTAGATGTGTAACCACAAGAAAAGGTTAAGTTAGACGATAATTATATAATTGTATAGAATAGATAATGTTTAAATTTATACATTAATTAATTTTTTTATAACTCGACCGTATATCATTACCAAGACATATTTATCTGAAAAATTGTGTTAATTGACATATTTTTGGGCAGTCTTTTATTTTTTCAAAGTTTTGTTGTTTAAACAAATATTTTGTTTATAAAAAATTAAAATTTATTTATTTAATACTGTAACTAAAAAATCAGACCATATTAAAAAATTTATGCAGGTTAAAAACGTATGGCATCTGGCAGGCAGTATTGCAAACATGCGACAACGCACAACGGCTAGTGATTTTAGAACTGTCAAAATTACTTGCTTTTATGCAGAACACTCAACAATCCAGTGTTCTTGGATAATTCTTTTTTTTAAACTTTCCTACACTATAATAAATGAAAAAATTCTAATATGACTCATAATCATTGATTACCTCCATTTCTGGGATAGTTATTCGACTGTCTTTTCAGACGAAATTCTTTTTGAATATCCATCATACTCGTCCATAAATCGTTTGAGTTTGTCTTAAATTACGCAAAATCTTTAAATACAAATCAGATTTAAGTTAATTTAAGTTTAGTCACCATAAAAAAATTACTATCAATGACTAACCTAGACGTCACTTATTTGTCTTTCATAAGACCAATTTTTACACCGTTAGGTAAGGGTTACATAATAGTACACCATGAATACAAAAATTTATAATCTACATTTTATTGTTATAAAAAATAAACAATACGGCAAGATGAAGAGCTAAACAAATAAAAAATATGCTAAATAAATTTTTTAAAACATAATAGGGTTATAGAATGACCAGAGTAAAGAGTGGTGGGTTTTAAAAACATTTTCACAAAAATATCATCAAACTTTTCTGCTTTATTCTTTTGTAAAAAAAATTCAATGTATTTTATTTAAAAATTATAAAATCTTTAGATAAACTTTTGGCTGCCTTGGTTTTTTTTTGCAAAATATTATTAAAATCTTTCTGTGTTTAGATGAATATAAATCGTGTCTTAATTAATAAAATTTAATAAATATTGTTTAGATTATTTACTAGTGATGTTCCCCGGAGCTCTGCCCTATTTTATACTAAGTTTGTGAATAATTAAAGAGTAATGGCAATAAATATTTTGTCAAAATTTTTTTGTAAACTAATTTTTTTCCAAAACTTATTTAAAACAATAAAAAAAGTCCTACAAATACAGCTAGAGTCGTTTAAAATGTACTTCAAGCTTAAATAAGCTTCAAATCGCTGATTTAATTAGCAATTCAAAAATTTTTTTGGACCACAAAAACAAAATTGAAATATTTTAACTTGCGTTTTGCATTGTTTTGTTCATTTTAGACTGTTTTGGAATGTGCTTTGGAGTTTAGACTGTCGTTTGGGCAGTATTTAAAGAAGCGGTCACACTTCGTCTAAAAGACAACTATCCGAATTTGTTTAAAGGACATTTTTAAATTGTCCAAATCATACTTTTGAGTTCTCTAAAGGACAATTTTGACTTTTCCAAACGTTCTTTGGAGTTGTTTATTGAGGCACTTTGTAAAAAGTATGAACCAGCCTTTTATCTATGGCGAGTAAAAAAAAGTGTGGTTTGTTTCAGGACTATACAAACTCTTTATAACCAACACGCACACTTTATAAACGTTTATACAACTTTATTATATTCACTCAACATCAAAATTATTAATAAAATTAACCTTAAATGAAACCATTTCATTTTCCATTTTGTTTTTCATTGCTGTGAGACGCCCGAATAAAATCCAAACATTAACCACACACGCCAGGACAGTTACAGCACTCAAAGTTAATGAGGTCCATCCTATTACGTGGCCACCAAGTTCTATAAATCCAAAAACCCCACCAGTTAATAATTTTTTTTAAATATTTAAAATTGAAGTCAATTTTAAATATTTTTTTAAATATTTAACCATTTTACAGATTTACATAAGTATGTAAATTTGTAAAATGGTAACATTTAATATGTCTGGTTTTTCTTTTATAAAAATACCTCATAATCATTTTATTTTAATACTTCTTTTTAATATCTGTTACAATTTTGTTAGCTAAACTGCCGTTAATTTTTTCTTGGATTGATTACCTTATAATATGTAAGTGTTTGTAAAAAGTTGTACTTTTATCATGGGTGGTGCGGGAGCGCCACGGGGCGATTTAGCCCCGTGGCGCCGCGCCAACCATTATTAGATAACGTGGGTAAATTTTGAAATTCAGAACCTTTTTCTTCTTCTTTTTCTTCTTCTTCTTCTTTTTCTTCTTCTTCTTCTTCTTCTTATTCCAACGCTCCATCCTTAAAAGCGATATTCCTCATTCGTTACTGGTTGATCAAAAATAAACATGGGCTCATTAGAAAGAAGAAGGAATTACGCAATTTTCTTAGGAAGCACTTTTTTCATTTAGGTCCTTGTTATCGATTTATTGATCAAAATAAAAAATCCCAACCGCACAATAACAGCCTTTTGGCAACAATAAGGATTGTACAGAGCAGACAACCAACATCCCCTCATAGAAACCGCACAAAAAAGCAGACGGGTTTTAATTGGTGGCAGAAACGGAACCAGTTCCCAGCGCCATCTGCTTCAACCGCGCGGAAAACAGCAAAAACAACAGAGTACTTTTTTTAATTCTTGCATTACTGATGACAAAATTAATTCAAAGTTTTATTTATTAAAAAATAATAATAAGCGTCGGTGGCGCGGGAGCGCCACGCGCCGGTAATTATCGGTGGTGCGGGGTACCACACTGCAATTTAACCCACGGCACCGCGCCAACTATGCTTAGAGAACGTGAGTAAATTTTGTAATTCATGTTCATCATCTTCTTATTATTAGTATTATTTTTACTTTAAAAACTATAATTGCAATCATTGGCGCACGGCATCGCGCCAACTATATTTAGAGAACGTAGATAAACTTTGCCTGGAGCGCAACTGCACCGCACTAACTATAATTAAACAACGTGGGTAAATTTTGTAATTTAAATTTATCTTCTTCTTATTGTTATTTTTTATTTTATCTCGGCAACGGAATGATTATAAACATATGTCATTGCGCAGCTAAAACTATAGTTTATTAGGCTATTTTTTAATTTAATTTAATTTAAAAAAAGTGGTAGACTAGCCTTGAAAAATTCTCTAAGAATAGAGGAGGAAAAAGGGGCGATTTTTCCCCGGGCGTATGTTTAGACAGAAAAGATGTGGACTAGTCTGAGATGGAGATTATGTGGACTATAGAAAGGACTATTGCATTTGGTTTGGTCAGCTGCTCACTAAATAAAAATTTCTACATATGATAATAATTTGTTTATACATTGATCTAATCACACAGCACTGTTGCATTTTTTTAGTTTGATGAAATGTCAATTGAAAAAAATCATACTCACAGCAATCTTTGACAAGCGCGAAATCGCCACTTTTTCAATTTGAAGGTTATATTTGTATGTGTAAGAAACAACTATAAATTTGAAAAAGTGGCGATTTCGCGCTTGTCAAAGATTGCTGTGAGTATGATTTTTTCAATTGACATTTCATCAAACTAAAAAAATGCAACAGTGCTGTGTGATTAAATCAATGTATAAACAAATCATTATCATATGGTAGAAATTTTTATTTAGTGAGCAGCTGGCCAAACCAAATGCAAACTTTCTATAGTCCACATAATCTCCATCTCAGACTAGTCCACATCTTTTCTGTCTAAACATACGCCCGGGGAAAAATCGCCCCTTTTTCCTAGTCTATTCTTAGAGCATTTTTCAAGGCTAGTGTAATTGATAAAAACAATGTGTTTTTGTTGTTTTAACACGATTTTGAAAATTCAATTACTTTTATTTTTACTCATATTTTAAAGAAATTCATTAACTTTTACTCAGCTTTTTTTTGTAATTGCTTAAAATAATTGAAGAACAATTTATGCAATTTCTAAGAGTATAGACCGTGCAGGCTTTTGGCAGATAAGTGAATAAGGGGGTTTTTAAGGTGGCTAACTCTCTGAAACATTATTTGTAACCCTATGGCATATGTTTTTATATTCAAGTTATTTGCTTTGTGGAATTTTTTAAGGTGTCTTAAATAAACACTTATGGACCACTTTTTATAGTCATTTCAACCTCAACCTTTTTTAAACCTAAAACAGGAAAAACATACAAATATCTAGTCAATAGTTAAACAAAAAGATTTTAACAGCACTGACGGTATAGAATCAATCAATGAGCGCTAGGGAAAAATGAGTCCCCAATGAACGTGGAGATCTTCAATTTTTAGCTCCTTTCACTTTCATCCCCACAATGCGAAACCTATAGCCGCAAATCACGAATAATACCCACCATTTGAGAAAACTTAAAGTTCTAACGTGGTGACCGCAACAAACTCGATTTTTGAACTGTAAACTCTTCGTTCGTAACACTATTTTTTTTAATTTTAAATTTATAAAAAGAAATAGGTTTTTTTATAATCAAAATAAATTATTGAACTAAATCAATAATTCAAATGCGTTTTTTGTTATCTTGTTGACTTACTGCTTGATACTTTTTTCTTGAATTTTTCCCAGTGGACCGTTTCTTTTGTAAGTGAATGAATTTCAAAAGTGGTCATGGGCCATCCCGCTAAACTGTTGTCGTCTCCCATTCCTAAAAACAAACAATTATATAGTTCCACATTAAAATCTCTAATAGTTTATCTAAAATAAATAAAAAAATAAATTTCACGAAGCAAACCAAATCTTAACGAAAATGTGTGGTATAAAAAATATGACAATTATTCAATAATAATTATGCAGTAAAAAATTTCAAGAAAAGATGTAAAAATGCGCATATTTAACGTTTTTTTTTTCACACTAAACGGCATTTATTGATTGTTGTTCTTTCTTGAATCCTTTATTTAACTGCCTCTATTTCCTGAACGTGAAGAGTTTGGATTCTTATAGTAGTTTACGCGCGTAGTGCAAAGGAAGTTGTACTGTGGCAGCGAAGTATTATTTTTTTAATGCAGCAATATTTTTAACAAAATTTAATAGAATTTATAACAGCATTTAATAGAACATAATAGATTATTATCATATTCCCACCCACTCCTAGCCATTATAATAAGGTTAGGTAAGGGTTCAGAAAAGATTCATATCTTTATCGACAACAAAATACCTTTTTCTTCGGTTCAAACCAACACGAGGTCCGTTGACGTTGTACCTATGTACTTTTTAAAAGTGTCAAAAAATATTTATTATGTATGAATTCTGATTATGATGAAGTTGCGGACATAAAGCCTGTTTTTTATACTTTTCTGTACTGAGGGGAAAAACGGAAAAAACCTTTAAGATACAAAAATATTAGTTGAGAAGCGGAAACACCGGTCTCACCTGCGTTTGAGATCCGGGTTCTTCCTCAATAATTAAAACAAATGACAAGACTGTCGAAAAGAATTGAGTGTTGTATTGTAAAGTTTAATTTTTTTTACGGTTTTATTATTCGCAAACATTTAGTAAGAGTTTTATAAAATGGTCAAATCGTGTATGAATGAACAAAACAGTTAATTAAAAATTAATATTAAAGTAATGACAAACGGAAAGTAAATAGCTCAATTTTGCTATACGAAGAATACAAACAGAGGTGTACAATAATTTGTGTTTTTTTATCAAAATTATAAACTTATAGTTTTTACAAAACAAATAATGATAAAAAGCCAAAAACGCATATTCCACCAGCACGTGAGTTATTTTTAATTAAAAATCTGGCACAAAATTTGTTTTGCGGTGGAACCCAACCCAGGGCTTTTCATTCTGCATACGTTAGTTATGAATTATGATGAACCATTTGTTGAAACAATTTCTTATATTATCATATCCGCTTGGTCATTTAGAATTATTTTAATGTTTTTTTAAAATTCTTTGGTTTTTTAATTTCTATAGTCGCAATCAACACTGCACCAATAGAATAAAAAAATAGTGAAGTTTCAAAAAAATCATTAATAAACCCAAATGCCACGAGGAGGCGTGAAATCCAACAAGCAAAAAAATTTATAGGCACCTTGCACTGGAACTCAGTTTATACATGAAGTATGCAATAAACATAGCGAGTCACCATAATGGATAATTACCATATCTCCTACTTATCTTTTGTAGTATGCAGATCAACCCTCGAAAGCGCGCGAAATTTCGATCGGTTGATCTGCGTACTATAAAAGTTAAGTAGGAGATACGGTAATTATCCTTATCCATTATGGTGACTCGCTATTTTTATTGCATACTTCATGTATAAACCGAGTTCCAGTGCAAGGTGCCTATATATAAATTTTTACAATGATTTAAATTAATGATACACTCTCTGAAATGCCACGAGGTAGCGACAAATCAAAAACGGAACGTGTTTTAGGAAAACCCCTTGAAAACTTTATTTTAAAAAAAATATAGCGTGTTCCAAACGGCCTTAAAATTTTGATAATACTTTGAAACTGCATATTTACCTTAATTTCAGTCCACAAATAAGCAAATTCTCATTTTGGAAAACTGCCAACCAGTCCAATTATAATTATTTGGAATGGCTTAAACATTACTGAAATTTACCAAAATCTTCTTAAAAATAAAAATTAAGCGCTGTTTATTTAATTTTTATTTAAAATTATATTAATCATTTATACTCCTGTTTTTTTTTAAAAAAATATTCAAAATCTATTATAAATGAAAAAATAAAAAAATAAAATTGACATTATTAAAAAGCAAATTGAAAATCAACTTATCATTGTAAGAAAAAGCAAAAAATAAAACGGTCATTTTTCAAATTGATATTTTTTTACGAATTTTATGCAAAAAAAACCCTTGACTTGTTACATTTGTCGCTTCCAAATAGCCTTTGGGTTTACTTACATCAATATTTTTCTTTTATAATTATTTTATTTTGTTTTCTTTTAAAAGATTATAAATATACAGTACTAAACAAGAATAAATTGTGATCATTTTGTAAACCTACACTATATTTTAAATAATTTGTACTAATTTACAAAAGAAGTAAGCAAAAACCGCGTTAGAATTTTAGAAAGTTTTTTAGTTTCGGTATTGTTTGTACCATTCCAAAAACTATTAGAAATGGATTCTTTGGCCGTTTTTCAAAACCAGAAAAAGTTTATTCTTCCACCAAAATAAAATAAAGTTTGTACTCTTAAATTATTATCAGAATTTTAGCGCCAATTGGACACAATATGTATTTGCAAAATAACGTGTTAGAAGGATTTATGCAAAGAAAAACTTTTAATTGACGCTTCCTTATGGTATTGAGTTAAAAAACTTAGTTTAGTGTAAATATTAAATAAAAATATTCGTTACAATAATAATTTAATTTAATGAAACTTCAAAACCTTAAACTTAAAAACTATAAATCAATAAATTTAAAACAAATTTAAAATTTTAAATTTCGCTGGCCGAAAACAGAAATAATAGCTTTATGACTCAATTTCGGTCAGTCGGAAGGCAGAGAGAAGAGTGTTATTTTTAGAAAAATAGATTTTGATTGAAATTTGCGGGAAAACGATCTGCGAGTCTCCGTGACCTTCCTCTCATACCCGGCCCTCCTGGCGCATCAAAGGGATAAGTATTTCTAATTTTATTGTCGTCGGCGTTCTATACCGCACAAAATCCACTTTCAAAGGCATTTAGCAAAAAGGATCTGTAACCCAGTAACACTTATTGCACCTGCTTACGCTCAAGTGGTTTTGACGTTTAACATTTTTTCTTTATTATAATTCACAAAATTTTAAATTGCGTCCCGCATATATATATATATATATATATATATATATATATATATATATATATATATATATATATATATATATATATATATATATATATATATATATATATATTCGTACACAATCACATAAATATTACATACGAAAGAAACAAAAAAATGCAGAAGCACATGCACGCAAAAAAATATATTATTAGTTGTTTTCTGAAACATTTGCATGTAAAGCATAAACATTTACACTTTAGTTTTTTGGGTTTAGGGTCGATGGTCGATGGAGTCTAGGGAACTTTGAGCTGTAACTTGGAGCCAAAAATAAGGACCTTGGAGCCGTAGGTGGGAAGCTTTGCGCCGTAAATAGGGTGGAGCCGAACGTTGGAAACTTGGAGCCGGAAGTAAAAATATCAAAAACCTATTTTTAAGCCTAAGAGAAACCTAAATTTAAGTCCAAACCAATCTTATTTCTTAAAGGCTCCAAGTTCCCATTGTGCGCAGCTCCAAATTGTCAAAATTTTCCGACGGCTCCAAGTTCCCTACTTACGGCTCTAAAGACCCTGCACCTTTTTAGGTGGTATGTGAAAGTTTAAGAAAAATTTATTAACAGTTTGAAAGGTTTTATTTAACATTGTTTATCACATTAGAAATTTTCAATTTAATAAAGTGTTTGTTTGGGACCAAATGATATAAAAAAATTAATTCTAAACACTATTCATGCATCATCACACCTCTAAAGTTGCGCAATATCCTGTGGTTTTGTAAAAACACCCTGTTTGTATTTAATACAGTCTAGATAATTTAATGTAGATAGTGTAATATAATGTAGATAGCATCCATCGATGAGTCTTAATTTAAAAAAAAATCAGCGTTGTGATAATAAGTAGAAAAAAGAAGAGGAAGAAGAAGAAGAACCGTAAACAAGGAATTTATAACCTTCAAATCCCAAATAAAACATGCGCTTGGATACAAAAGTAAAAATATGGTTTGGAGTTAGGTTTAGGCCTAGGTTTCGGTTTTGAGCGATTTTAAACTTTTAGTTCCAAGAACCCAGTTTCGTTCTATAACCAAAAGATCCAATTTTTTCGCTTCGAAAGATTTTAGATTTTTTAAAATAAGACATCAAAAATTAATTAACAATCCCTGAAATAATTTTAGGTCTGCCAAAAAATTAATTTTATCATTAATTTTATTTTAATTTGACCTCTAGGGACGTAAAAGACGTATGTTGGGGATTAAAACGGTCCCTGATGGCGCAATTGTTTTAATTGACGCATAATGAAATTTCCTTTTCTAGAAAAAGGATAATGGTTATCTGAATCTTGGAAAGCAGTTACTTGTATGTTGAGCTTGAATATATATTTTGTCGCAAAAAATCTTCCTATAAAAAAACTTATTTTTATTATAACAGTGAAAATTTTTTTTATTTTTTTTTTTGAGGAATTGCATTCAAAATCGTAAAAAAACATTATACTGAAAGAAAATTTTTTTCTAATTTTATCATTACAAAATTTTTTAGTTTCATCATAAATATTTTTATTATAACAGTGAAAATTTTTTTAATTTTTTTTTTGAGGAATTGCATTCAAAATCGTAAAAAAACATTATACTGAAAGAAAAATTTTTTTTTTAATTTTATCATTACAAAATTTTTTAGTTTCATCATAAATACGTCAATGATTACAGCAGTCGGAAGAAAAACAACTGAGCTATTATTATTATTACGAAAACAAAAGATTACAAAAATTCTCTAATTTTGTTATAGAGTACAAAAATGAACGATTTCACCCGATATTCACAGAAAAACAAATAAACTTTAAACTGAAATTGGACTTGTCTTGTTAAGGGACATTAGGAATGCAAATAAACGCATTCCTTGTAGTATCAATTTATAACTATAAAATCAAAATCAAAAAAAATTAAAACTATAAAATCGTTACTATGTGTACAGGCTTGTGGATGGAACTAAAAGTGTTTAAATGGCTTTGTGATGGAACTTTAGAGCCAAATAAATCTTTAAAAAACTACAAACACGCCAGACGTAATGGTTCATTTTTTCGGGAAATAAACATAGTGAACCGTGTATTACCAATCAAATAAAATCAATTTTTCACTCTTTTCAACTAACCAGAATTGACCCTCTAATTTTTATAAATTTTAATTAATTAATATAATTGTGTTTTAGTTAATTTATGGTCGATAAAGTCGAGGAAATTAAGAGCTGGAAATTGGAGCCAAAAATAGGGAACTTGGAGCCGTAAGTGGGGAACTTGAAACCATAGGTTGGGAACTTGGAACCAGATGTAAAAATCGCTAAAACCTTTGCCAAAGCTTAAGCGAAACCTAAATCCAAACCCAAACCATTTTTTTCTTAAAGACTTTAAGTTCCCATTGTTGGCAGCTCCAAGTTTCCAAAAATTTTTGAAGGCTCCAAATTCCCTACTTGTGAATAATTTTTTATTTACATTTCCAACGACCACAAACATCTCAATCTCCACCGGTCTATTTGTTTATTAAAAAATAAAAGATATAAATTTCTAATTTCGCTTTTTATCTCCAAAACAAAATATTATTGACGCAAAATAGTTACCACTTTTATCTAGGTATTGTTACTGTGACCATATTGGTTTTAGCATTATAGCCATTTTTTTAAACAGAATAAAATTCAGCTAAATTTTTTTACCAATTATTTTTTTTAATTCATAATTTTATTAAAAATATGTTTTTTTACAACAATTAAAACGCATAAAAATGCGTTGTGATTGTAGCATAATTAATTCTTAAAAAAGAGAGCGACGGCGATATACTTGTAGGTGCGTATGTTGTCATATGGCGCCATGAAACTTACCACTAAAAAATGTGCCATTAAATATGATTGTCGTACCACTGAATTACGGAAGTTTGTTTGTTTGTTTTTTTCAAATTAATTGGAAAAAACTTTTCATCGCGGAAGATTATTGGGGGAAATATTTCACCAAGAATCGTCTATATTTTGTTAAAAAATATAACTTAGTTTCATTTATTTGTTTCTAATGAAGTTAAAATTTTACATCTTTCTCACTTTTTATACTTTCTTATTATAGTTGATAATGCGTAAAGAGAACTTTTATTTGCTTCATACATATGGAACATGCTCACTAACCTGTAAAATTTTTTAGAACATTAAAATATTACTTTTTTAAAGCTTCTTAAATTGTTACAAATTTGTAATAAAATAAAAAATGTAATTTATAAATAATCACGACTGTCAAAAGACCTACCATCTGAACGGATGTTGTTTTGTGTTCCAAATCTCCACAGTCGATGGAGCCAAAGGAAGTTGAAGCTGGAACTTGGAGCCAAATTTAGGGAACTTGGAGCCGCAAATGCGGAACTTAGAGCCGTAAGTTGGGAGCTTGGAGTCGAAAATAAAAATCACTAAAACCTATACCTAAGCCTAAACGTAGCCAAAATCTAAGTCCAAATTAATTGCACGACCATAAACGAAGTCTAAATTCAAGGCCAAACCAAATGCCTAAGCCTAAGCAAAGCCAAAATCTAAGCCCAAACCAAATGTCTAAGCCTAAGCTAACCAACATCTGAGCACAAACCAATTTTTTATGAGCTCTGAGTTTATTGTTTGTTTATTGTTTGCAGCTCCAAGTTCTCTACAAACGGCTTTAAACACCCCGCACCATTTTTAGAACAAATATGTCAGCTAATTTTGGTTTATTTTAAAGTAATACAAAAGTTTACATAAAACTTTGTAAGGTGATTTGTAAAACACAGAAAGCTAACTCAAAATTTAAAAAAAAACTATTCATAGACATATGAAATTGGCTGACCATAATGATTTCCAATATTAAATCAAAAATTTAAAAATTAAATTTTAGTTAAAAAAACACGTCATAACCGCAGAATTTTATTGTTCGTTATCATGTTCTTATATTATTATATGAGGTCAGCAATGCTTTTGAAGGTTTTTGTTTTGTTTTCTATTTATTATACAAATATCTTACATTTGGCCGCGTTGGGTGTAAATTGAACTCTTACTCAAAATTTAACAAAATTTAAATGTATTTATTGTGCTTTTAAATGTATTTATTGTATTTATGTTTTATTATTTACTCTATAATTTATAATTTAAGTTTTCGTGTAGAAATTCATAAAAATTAAATATTTTCTGAAGGTCAAAAATATTTATGTGTAATCTTTTTAAACGTTATATCAAGCGTTTTTATCTATTCCTTAAAAAGAATAATTCACAATGACTATAAATAGTCTTTTATTGTTTTGAAAAGTGAAATGACTGTTTAACTGCTTGCTGCTAGTTTCCAATCACGATTAATTTACAAGCTGAATTATTGACTTACTAAAATTAACTTATTTCCCCGTCATCAAGACAGCTGTATCGGAGTTATCTAATGCAAAAGTTCTTCAAAAAGGATTTCTATTATTTGCTCGATTTTTAGCTAATTCATGACAATCGGATTTTCACAAAATTTATTTTTTACTAATTAGTTGGGGTCTCAAATATATTTATAAATCACTCCGATAAAAGAGTGATTCAACGTTTTAAAAATGCCCCCACGAAGCCGCTTCCAGGTTAGGATCTAGAAATGAAAGAAATACTATTTTTTAAATGCAAGTGCTATCTAGGTGAGCAGATGACCGGACCGGCGTAGGATTTGTTCATTGAAGGCGTTTTAGACCTGCCCTGGAGCACCGAACTTTTGGAAAACAACAGAGTTAAAGATTTTATTCATTTAATTTACACCTAGACAGAAAGTCAGCATTTATTTTATGTTATTTTATTGTAGAAACTTTAAATGGCGGATAAAATTAGTGGTTTGCGGCTATTTATTTTTCTGCGTGGGAATAGAAGTAGCAGCAGCTAACAAGGAGTGTACGTGACCAATTGGTTCCCGCGTTCATTGGAGAATCTATTTTTTTATTTTAGAGATATTTTTCAGCTTCTGATATATAACCTTGCATAACTTAATTATTAGGAGTAATTTAATTAAGCGTTTATAATTTAACTTATTTTAAAATAACGTTTTTCAACTATATTACATTCAATTATATTTCCTCTGCGCTTATTAGCTGAAAGTTATTTTTCGTGTCATAGGTAATTGTGTGGGAATTTGTAATGCTGCACAACATTCGTTTAATAAAAAATTTTGACCATGGTGTTTAATCGTAGATTCACATTCATACAGTCACTGCCGACACAAGCAGGTAAACGTTATTTTGCACCGACTGAATTATCTCGGCGCTTCTAGAGATTATAATAGAGTTTATTGAATGCTACTTGAGAATCGGCAATGCATGTATCAATATCAGAAACCGAAACAGCGTCGTCATTTATTTTATTTCCAAAGTATTGACCTTGAAGTTGAGGACTTGAATTTCACCGCCATTTATTGTTATTTTTGAAAGGTGCAGCAACAGTAAATCCTTGCTCATATATTGACGCTTAGACCAACAAGGGACGCAAATCCTACCATCCTTTTAATTTTTTTTCTATTATAAATTGCCTGGCTTGTTCACTGTAAGCAACTAATGCTTTGTTGTCTGCAAAATCGAGGTCAAAAAAAGTTCGGTAAAAACGTTTTATGCGAAAAAATGCAAACGTGATACAGAACAATTATGCTCCCAGCAAATTTGGAAATTACAAAATCGCCACTTTTTTGGTTATTTTCTCATAGTCCATTTAGGTCCGCATCCAAAATCAAATATTTTGTTACTACGTACATGCCCAGGGTGAAATCACAAAAAAAAGCTCCAAAATACAGTAAAAAAATGGGCGATTTAAGGCTAGCTGATTAAATAAAAACTGGCCTATATTTGGATGCGGATTAATTTCCACTATAAAAAAAAGTCCGATGGTTTACAATTATGGTCCAATGGAATGGAACTAAGCATGCTTACAACAATTTTTGATAATCCTCAAAACGCCATTTTTTTGGTGTTTATAAGGTTTAAAAAACAACTTTCTAGTTTAAACAAATTAAAAAATAAAAAAAGGTGCGATTTCAGATTGTCAAAAATTGTGGTAGGCATAACTTTTTTCAATTTCCGTTCTATATAAAATACATACTAAAACATCGGAATATTTTCCAATTATATTCCATAGTACACTTCGACTAGTCCATTCTTCTTGTCTAAACATGAGACCGGAGGAAATTGACGCTTTTTCCGACTCTATTCTTATGATTTTTTTTAAGGTTCTTGATTTTTTAAAATTTTTTTAATACAATATTTTAGAATTATATGGTTGCAGTTAACTGTTGGTGCTATTTCGCTCGTAGAATCCAAAATTTTCCAGGTGATATAACTTTTTTTTTTCATTTTTAGTCGAATAATGTATGTTTTTAATTGAATTTTTTGTGTTATTGTATGTTTGTGTGCGGTTAAAAAGATACAATAACTTGTAAAAGTTTTGAAGTTTTTGAATCCTTAGACCCTACAAGACAGAAATAGCTTTTTTAAATTTTCTATATTGCGTCACGTTATCCTTTAGTTTTAGGAACTACATGTTTTGTGAATGATAACTTACTTAAATCTGACAGCTAATAAAGATTTTATTCATACCTGAGAGTCAAAAACAAGGTTATAGGTTGAGTTCGTAAAGACGATATACAGAAAAACTATATTAAAAAAAATGATTGTTAAGAATGATTTTTTACAGGAAGTATTATACAAAGTTCATATAACTTTCACAATGTATGTCTATTTATAATGTTTTGAAAGCTTAAACAATCTAATTTATTTTTTCGTCCTGTGGAGATATTTTCTAGAAACTTTTATTTTGTGTAAATTGAGTTCTGAATATCGCCCTTTGGTTTTATTCAACATTAAAAATTATCTGCCTGTAGGTTCCACCTCAGATTGAAGAGCACTTGTTACCTGTAGGTAAATTACAAATCTATTTTCAGTTTTGCAAATAACAAACAAACAAAACCATAAACAAACAAAAATGCCTGTCATTTGAAAACAAATATAAATATTTAAGCATGCAAGTTTAATAATTTTGATGTTTTTGTGTAGAATTTAGAAACACACGAAAACAAGGAAGAAAAACAGTGAAAGCATAACATCTTTCTTAATCTGACTGGTTGGTTGGTTGTTAATTTGGCATTTTTCAAGAACAAATCATTAAATTAAAATAGTGATTTGGTTCTCATAATAAAACTGATAAACTCATAAAAAGTGAACTTTAGTTTCCTTAAGCAGCTCAAGAAATATCTTTCCTTTAAATTAAGCTAAAATGATGATAATTTCTGTATTTTAATTTATGGGTGTGTTCTTAGGAATGTCGGTAATTTTTGTCGTCTTTGCAAAATCAAATTATTTGCTAATATTTCCGTAAATAACATAAGGCAACTAAAATTAATTAAATTTTATCAGATAAGAATTTTCCGAGGAATTTTTGTCCGAATACTCATCCGAAATTGTTTATTTTTAATTGGGATTTTTTTAAACATGATTTGTTTTTATAAAAGTAGTTTATTAATAATAATTTAAATTAGAAAAGCAACATATGTTTGTTGCTGCTTCTGACGCAAAATCACAGATATTTTGAAGCATAAGCATATGTTGTTGTTGCGCTAAAATAATGTATTGCGTTTGTATAAAAAGAAACCCGCAGTTTTAAAGTACCAAATCAAGAAAAAAAAACAACTACGAAAATACATCTTCTCGATATGTTGGCTTTTTTAATTCTTGTTGATTTTTTTTGTCATTTTTTGAAACCGAAACATCATTAAACTTTTTGTATTGATATTTATAACTATAACTATGAGTAAAAATATTCCTAATTTGTCGGTAAAAATTTTCTGAATTTGTTGGTAAACATAAAAAAGGGTTTCTACTTTTTTTTGATTTTGAATTTTTTTTTTCGTTTAAACTTATAACTATCTTTAATAAACTTCATGTATTTTTTGTTGAACCTGTTTTTGAGCAATCTGTTTGCAGGAATTTGTCTTGCAATCGCATAAGGACTAGGCAACTGAAATCCAGCTAATCTTGATAATTTCAGTATTGAATCGACTATTTAACAAAAACCATTCAAAAATTTTATCGAAAGCGGCTTAATAATAAAAATCAAAACCCATATTTTAATAACTACTTATCAAATTACTTAATTTGAAACCTATATGCAATTTTTTAAGGACTAAAGTTGATTAATTTTTGTATATTTTGTAAAAAGGTGGAATTAAAAATAACCTGCGTTCTTATTTGCTTTAAAAAAACACGTCATAACTGCAAAATTTTAATTGGTCCGCTCATGTCTGCATTCTGATTTTCGCAGTCAGCCAGATATAATTCAACCAATTGCAAAAAAATATTTGATAAAATAAAAAAATTGATAATTATTATTTAATTATTTGGTATTACTCTTTTAACAATTATTTTGTTGTGTTTTATATTCTTTTTAGTTTTTCAAACGATTGTTAATCTTACAAAATCTTATTGGAATGTGTAGCAATTTTTATTTCCAAGGTCTAGCTGTAATTACCACAATTGAATATAATAAAAGTTATCCTAAAAAACTTACAAAAAGATAATTTATCGACGTTGATTTTTTCTTTGGCCAGACGCGCAATAAATGAACGAGAACTTGCTCAAAGAGAAACTTGGGGCGTTTTTCTCCGCTCTTGAATTCGCCCCTTATGATGTGTCCCGACTAGTGATGTAGAATTAATGCATGAGAGAGGCGATATCTCGTTAATGCCACCACACACTGAATCTGTAACTATATTCCCTTATGTAAGCTGTTGGGGCAGTTTATTAAAGTGTCTGGCACTGTCGCCAACTTCTCTACAATTTGCCTCTTTTAAAAGCTTAATTTTACACCCATAATAAAACAACGTGAGAGTATTTTATTGAGGTTATATATATTTCATTTTGTCTTACTCAAAGCTAAAAATATTATTAAGATAAAAGTACGACTAAATTAAATATTTTTTATGCTATAGTTTTTTATGAAGTATATTCATTCAAAAAGACTGGTTATAAAACCATAATGATCACAACTGCGTAACAATTAAAAAAACGCATGAAAGATATATATTTTAGAAATTTAACATATTATACCTGTGTATTTATATGTGTATTCTCTCTATTCATGATACGTTTGGTTCTGTCTACTATAGAACAAGATTTCGCTTCAACCAAAACAGAACTCTAAGATGTGCTCTTAATACCTGCAGACAAGGTTTTAATGAATTGGACGATATATCATTTAGCCTCCTGGGACAAGAGACCATTTTAATATTTAACTTATGTCATATATTTGCAGTTTAAGTTCGTGTGTGGTGTCCACGTGGCGTTGGAGTTTATTTTATAAGATTCAATTACTGAATATTTTTGATTGAGCCTCTCATATTCTTTCAGGTTGAGGTCATTTTTGCGTAATTTTCTCATAGAACTGATATATTTTTTACTGTTACTTTTTGTTTGCTTAATGATTTTGTATAATTACGCATATTTATATATCTTATGTTGGCTATTTCTCCAATAGATGCTTAATTGCGAATACTAAGAATAAAACACCAACAACCCTAAAAACTTCGTGAATTGTATGCTTTAATTTTTTTCTGTGATTTAACATATTCGTTAGTGATATTTCTATTCCCAGATATTGTGCTCGAGTTCTGTACTTTCAAATCAAATGCAGCCCCAAAGCTCCGGAATTTTGCCCCTTAATTAAACCAAATTATTCTAACCTAAAAATATGCTTTCAGCTATTTTAATTGCATTTTTAGTTTAGTTTTTAGAACTATATTTAGCAGTGTAATGTATTATCATAAGTTTCAATTTTTTAATGTTTCAGAAACTGAACAAAAATTTTAGTTTTTTTTAAGGTCCAAAATTGACTAATTTTTATGTATTTTTCAAAAAAGCGGGATCCAAAAAAATGTGTTGTAACTAAAGTTAAAGTCTTCCAGGTTAATGTTAAGGGCGTAACCGCTCTCCATCAGGAAGAAATAATAAATAAACGCGCGAGCTAGAAAAATTAAAAAAAGTTCCCAGCTGTTATGTAACCATTTATTATTTAGTTGCGTCACATGTTTCTCTGCACATGATATTTTCTCAAAAAAAAGAGAACTTACTTGAACACCTTGCTAATTTCACCCTGATAGAATTCATCTTTATTTGTTTTTTTTAACGTCTCGCCCAATATTAATTGGTATTTTTATGTCTTCCATACATTATAACAAGGTCAGCTTAACTCAATTCATCTATAAATAAGTTTTTTTTTAAATTTTTTAACAAAAAATTTTGAAAAAAAATGCAGCAGATTAACCAATTAACTCTTAAATTATTAAAAAAATAGAAAAAAAAATTGAACGGAACTCCAGGAAGCATCACAAGTTAGATACACCAAAATGTACATGTCTACAAAAATTTTCAGCGAAATCCCTACTATTGAAGTTTTTTTAATTTCGTTTTATTGCTAAAATTTTTGAAATAAAAAATAAAAAGACGTAAAAGTAGAGATTTCGTTCAAAACTTAAAAATTGGCTCGGAATTATGGTACAACTGCTGTGTTAAAAGTTGGGAACAAACTAATTCCAATCAAATGACTAAAATGCTATCGTTTATTAATACTGTTTGTTCACCATTGAACCGTTTCTTTAAAACTAGCTTTTAGGAAAGATTCCCCAGATGGCTCAGTACCCGAGTAGTTAGAGCGTCGGATCTGGGCTGTAGGTTCAAGTCTCCCCATGGGCAAAATTTTTAAGGTCGAAAAAATTTTTTCTTAAAATTTTTAGCTTTTTGATAAAAAAAATTCATTCAAGATGCGCTATAGGTAAAATACTCGTAGCTGAGAACGTAGGCGTGGTTTAATTTTCGCCTTTAAAAAAACACTAAGGGGGGGGGGGAGCATTTTTTCCGTTTTTTTTTCAAAAAACTAGTGGTTACTTTACCACTCATCTATTTTCACCCTGATAGAATTTATCTTTAATCTTTTTACCTGTTTTAACTTTAAAAAAATCATTGCTAATATAATAATATTTTATATGAATTTGTTTTTAGTGTAAAGAAGTCTATTGTATATGTATGCATTTTGTAATCAAAGCTTGTATTTTTGTTTTATTAAATTTTGTTTTTCTATATATTAAAATCAATTTTGGTTAAGATTATTTAGTGGTAAGTTGACATTTAACATAGCCGTGAAATACTTGCTGCCGTCTATTTTAACGGCGCAGTGCAAAGTGAGACATTTCGACTTGTTTCCCGTCAATGGTCCCCACGCGCAGAAGAGAACATGCGTACTGTAAGGACTTGTGAAACTATGCAATTACGAACTCATTTAGGATTTTTGCAACCTCAAGTAAAGTTGGAAGCGTACCCATTGAGTTCTGCTACCACTACGCTGATTAGTCGATTTGAAAGACGAAAAACAATTCTGAGCAATTATTGGAGTAAACAAAAAGGCGAGAGTCGCAGTTATGAGGATTTTACCAATAACATGTAATTAGTATTTTAATATTTTAGTATTTTGATATCTAAGATATTTTTGACATGTATTTTATTGATGTCATTTGATGATTGTGGACGATAACAATTTTTTACTGAAAAATGAATGTCAAAAATTGAATCAGCAGATCTAATTACTTTAATCAAAATTAATTACAAAAGATCTGCGGTCAAAATCTAACTGTATCGTTCCACCTTAAAGAGAATCATTCAAAAACTGTATGGTGCCATGATATATTTTTTTTAAAATTTTTGACCGATTAGCCATTTGTTTTTCATGTTCATTATTTTTGGACTTTTTACAGAGTTATATATGAATAATTAATACCATTAATTTTAGCTTTTTTATTACTTGTTTTTCATTGTTTTGGTTTTTCTACAAGCCTCTTTCCTTTTAAAATTTTTGACTTTTTGTTTCACTTATCTTTTTTTTGTTTTTAGAACGATAGAGAGCCTACGCCGTAATGGGCAATTTTCTGACAAAATATAATTTTGTTTTAAAAAAAATATAACCAACACTGTTCTTGTTTTGTTTTTTTTGTTTTTTTTTTGTTGCGTATACAAATGATAATTTACTACTTTTTGCGTATTTTTGTTACGTATACCATTATAATTAAATTTTTTTGTATATTATTATTATTACATTAAGTAATTATAAGATGTATGTCCATTTTAAAGTCACAAATTTGTGATATTTTGTTGTCTACAAGCAATTTTAATTTACGTAAACCGTAGCAGCATTCTTGCATTTACAACAAGTTTATATTTCATGGGTGGCGCGGGAGCGCCACGGGGCGATTTAGCCCCGTGGCGCCGCGCCAACCATAATTAGAGAACGTGGGTAAATTTTGAAATTCAGAACCTTCTTCTTCTTCTTCTTCTTCTTATTATTCCAACGCTCCATTCTTAAAAACGATATTCCTCATTCGTTACTGATTGATCAAAAATAAACATGGGCTCATTAGAAAGAAGAAGGAATTACGCAAATTTCTTAGGAAGCACTTTTTTCATTTAGGTCCTTGTTATCGATTTATTGATCAAAATAAAAAATTGAAAAATAGACAAATAAAAACTCCCAACCGCACAATAACAGCCTTTTGGCAACAATAAGAATTGTACAGAGCAGACAACCAACATCCCCTCATAAAAACCGCACAAAAATAGCAGACCGGTTTTAATTGGTGGCAGAAACGGCGCCAGTTCCCAGCGCCATCTGCTTCAACCGCGCGGAAAACGGCAAAAACAACAGAGTACTTTTTTTAATTCTTGGATTACTGATGACAAAATTAATTCAAAGTTTTATTTATTAAAAAATAATAATAAGCGTCGGTGGCGCGGGAGCGCCACGCGCCGGTAATCATCGGTGGTGCGGGGTGCCAACTGCAATTTAACCCACGGCACCGCGCCAACTATACTTAGACAACGTTTCATGTTCATCATCTTATTATTATTATTATTATTATTACTTTAAAAATTATAATTGCAATCATTGGCGCACGGCATCGCGCCAACTATATTTAGAGAACGTAGGTAAACTTTGTCTGGAGCGCATCTGCACCGCACTAACTATAATTAAACAACGTGGGTTAATTTTGTAATTTAAATTCATCTTTCTTCTTTATTATTATTTTTTATTTTATCTCGTGCAACGGAATGATTATAAACATATGTCATTGCGCAGCTAAAACTATAGTTTATTAGGCTATTTTTTTAATTTTAATTCAAAAAAAGTGGTAGACTTAGCATTGAAAAATGCTCCTAAGAATAAGAGCAGAAAAGGGGCGATTTTTTCCGCAGGCGTATGTTTAGACAGAAAAGATGTAGACTCGTCTGAGATGGACATTATGTGGACTATAGGAAATTTGCATTTCGTTTGGCCAGCTGCTCACTAAAATAAAAAATTTCTACGATATGATAATGATTTGTTTATACATTGATCTACTCACACAGCACTGTTGCATTTTTTTTTAGTTTGATGAAATGTCAATTGAAAAAATATACTCAAGCAACTTCTACAAGCGCAAAATCCCCAATTTTTCAAATTTATAGTTGTTTCTTACACATACAAATATAACCTTCTAATTGAAAAAGTGGCGATTTCGCGCTTGTCAAAGATTGCTGTGAGTATGATTTTTTCAATTGACATTTCATCAAACTAAAAAAAAATGCAACAGTGCTGTGTGAGTAGATCAATGTATAAACAAATCATTATCATATCGTAGAAATTTTTATTTAGTGAGCAGCTGGCCAAGCTTCAAATGCAAATTTCCTATAGATCCACATAATGTCCATCTCAGACTAGTCTACATCTTTTCTGTCTAAACATACGCCCGGGGAAAAATCGCCCCTTTTTCCTGCTCTATTCTTAGAGCATTTTTCAATGCTAGTTTGTATTATAGAAATGTTTGCTTTTTGCTTTTATCAAATTTTTTTTCTTATTTTAATGTATATAATTGCTTCTTTGGCGGAGTCTAAGAAACACATATAGGGCGATTTTTGCCTTACGTCATAGCTTTTTGCCTCAGTGTGGTCATTTCTATGCCGTACTCTTGTCAACATTATTTTTACCATGGTCTTATAATTATGAAACTGAAAATTGAAAAAAAAGGTCTTTCTCCATGATGAAACATAATCTTTAACCTTCGTACAGAATATGCGTATTATATCATCTTCGACGGGCCAACTAACGGCATCTTAACTGTCGGCTCATTTGGCCGGTTATTAAAAACGGTTTCTGTTGCTTGAATTTTCTGGGTTTTTTTTCGTTAAATTTTTTAACTTTTTGGTTTGAATTGCAAAAAAAAATTTTAGGAGCTAATAAGTGGAAACTTGGAACCGAAACTAAAATTCGCTAAAACCTATACCCTTGGCCTAAACCTACCGAAGTCCAAATAATTTTTTTATAAGCCCTAAGTTTCAATTTCTAGTGGTTTCAAGTTCCCAAAGTTTCCCGGCAGCTTCAAGTTCCTAACTTGGCTTTAAATACCCTTTATTAATTTAACATGCTATGGTACAAGTTGAGTATCAGTGGCTCCAATTCATTTTACGTTGTAATTAATACTGCTACGAAGATACTTATTGCGGTTATAAGTTAACGGCAACGAAAACTACTGTTCATAAAGCCTGGTTCATACTTCATCCAAAATGTACAAACGACAAAACCAAAAAAATTTTATTTTGGTGACTTAAAAGTTTTTGTTTACTTTTCTGTACTTTTAGCGTTTCGACTGAAAAACTAAGTATAAAAAATCTAAAAATTAAAAAGACGCTCATGTATTACTTAAAATCAAACTTTTGGTTTTTGTTCTTTGGACACTTTGCACGAAGTTTGTTTATATTGTCAATTTTTTGGTTGGTTGAGTTAAATTTTTTAGATAGTTGGTTAATTTGTAATTTATTTGTATATTTTATTATTTTTCAATATAAAAGCATATTCTAATGCCTAAAAGTAGATATAAATATAGGGCAAGTAATTTTTCTGTCACCGCAGAAAAAAATAGCGAAAAAGGTTTCAAACATAAAGCCGTCTTTCTGGTTTTGCTTTTTTAATACGTGTGACTTGATAGGTCTCCTATATTTTTGATTATTATTTAGGACGCGTTCCTGCTGCGCTGAGTGTTTATTGATGGTTTGCTGAACCTTGTATAACGGAATCATTTTGGGTTACCGCGCGATCGAGGGGAATTACAAGGGACCACACACACAGAAAGAGAAGCGGAGTGTGGTTGAGACACTTCCGCCTCTCATTTGGACTTTGCGAGCCGGACGGAAGCCATTGGGATCTGTACAAGTTTCTAATTAGATTGAAGGAGCGGCTCCTGGAATTGTCCTACCGGTGCTCTTCGAAACGCGCAGTGTGAGAAGGATTAGCGGAAGGAATTTGGACACGCATCCACTGTCACACGCGCTCGGCTCCGTGTGCGGGCAGAAAAAAGGAACGAATCAATAGTCATCGCTTGGAAGAGCGAGGAAGGCGCCTAACCGAATTCTCCCATATTCCGTGTCCTCGGCACTCTCACGCCACAGTCCTTTGTTCTACTAACGAGCCCCGACAACTACGCCTGCAAAAGAGCCTGTATGAATGCCGAGACCGTCTCATGCGAAAGCAGCAGTAAGTGATTTTACTTTTTCCACCCAAAATCTCACCCGTTCAACAGCTCACAAACTAGCTAATTTCCCCAAAATATGGACTTTTTCATCTTGTTAGAACATTGAGTCCGAGATACCACTTTTGAGCCACGTTCCTTCTTCTCATCAACTACTGATATGACCTGCAGGTGACTTATTTAGAATCTCTTCTCTTTCACAGCGGGATCATTCGTGTATTCATTACAAATTTTAACTAAAGTCCCTTCGGGGAACATAAACCCAATAAGCGTTATGCATGGGATGCTTAGAGAGCGGATGAAGCTTTATTTGGTCTCCTATAAGGACTTAAAGGTACGATTGCCTCAAAATATAATGTACTTCGGGTCTAATTATCGCTTAAACTTCTTTTGGATTAAATTTGTAATCCATAAGGGTTATTCACTAACACTCAATAAGTACTGTGTTTCTTTTATGTTCTACAAATGATGGGTTACGTCCGTCCGCGTGAAATTCAAAATATGTTCTATGTTTTTTTTTAGATAACACAGAGTCTTTAAGTAAATTTCTTCTTTAGAATTGTTTTTTAGAATTAAAATATTTGGCTTCAAATTACTTTCGTTTGGTCTTCCTTTCGTCTAATTGTCAAAATTAAGAAATAAAAACGACAACTTATTTTCACCGATGAGTTTCCACAAAAAAATTGTTTTATGTATTTAGTAAGTTTATATCGATTTAAAAAAAAAACCAAGAAGTCTGATAGGGAAACTTCAAAACAAATTTATCAAATACTCGTTTAATACATATTTAAAAATCGTATGCAAATTTAAAAGAAAATATTTTTTAACCCACTATTTTCACAAAATGCAGTAATATTAATTATTTAAAAATGAAGAAGTGAAGCTTCTCTTTTTTTCAGAAAACCACGCAGTATGTAGATTATAGCATTTTGTAAAAATGGTAAATTTTACCAAGTTTGACAACAAACAAGAACTATAATAAACAAAAACCGAATTATGTTTTAATTTTTGTCGTTAAAATATTATTTCTTATAGTTTTTATTTGCACTAATCAAAAACAATTAAACAAAATACTATTTTTTATCTTTTCCACCATATAATTTAATATGATTTTAATCGTTTTGTTTTACACCTAATGTAACTGTATGATATCAAAAAACACGAGGTCGAATAAAGCACATTTTTGCGAAAAATTGGCTTTTTTAAAACAATTGGCTTTTTTAAGTTTTTGTCTTATTAATATGCCACGATAATTTTTAAAAATTTTAAACCTGTAATATCCAAATTAGTTCTTGACCGACTGTCGTGCTACGGTGTACGTACCATTACCCTTATTTTTACTTAATAACCCATTATTTTGAAGCGTCATATTTTTTAAAACATTAAAACAAAGTTAGTTTTAACACAATTATTTCGACTTATGTAAAAATCACCCCTGTCGAAAAGAATAACTCTCAACGAACTTAATAATTAACGATATTCTTCTAGCCAACTTATTGAGGAAATTAAAGGAAATCATCTAATTTTCAAAAATCGCAGTATGTAACATAAAAAATTTTATTCAAACTAAAAGAGCACAAATACTTTTGATAAAAAACCAAGATAATATAGCTTTTATATTTTTAAAAAACTCATTGAATCACAATTCATAATATGTCACTTTTATTACATCTTTCATGCGATTTAATTGTCTAACTGTTTTTATTTTACTGTTGGACGAATGGCCGATAAATGAAATGACATAAAATTGTTAACTTTTTGGCTGATAATAATGTAACTGACTTAATTGTGGTGACTAAGTTAATATTATGTTAAAAAAGATTTTGGAAAAAACCAACAAAAAGAGAAGCAAAAGAAATATTTATGCATTTAAAAATAAAGTGTTGGATGTTACTTATACACAAATTTGATTTTAGTTTATAAAAAAAAAACTTTAAAACGTTATTCATTTAATAGGGAAAATTCTTGACTTCAACTATATAAAATTTTAACGTTATTTTTACATTTATATTTCGTAAAAATTATTATAGTGAATAAGGTCTATTTCGGCCACTCTTAATTTTGCTCTTGATAGATTTTATTTTATTTAATTTAAAATTTTTGACCATATTTTATTCAGATTTTGCAGTTTAAATTGCTTATTATTAAATGGCTTATTGTTGATTACAATATTAACTTAAATAATGAAAAAAAAATCATAAAAATAGTATTAGTCGAAATCGCAGTAAATATTAAAAAATTACATTTTTACAGCTGCTTCGATCTCCATGCATGTTAGTGCCAATCTAACAACTAAAGACTAAAATTAAATTTTTTAAAATTTTTTAAAATATTTTTGGAGGCTTGCAGCTGTCTTATATGTTTTTAAAAATATCATAAAGTGGCAAAAATTTTTGCGGATTTTGTTTTTTTTTGCTGTTTTTTAGGTTGAATAAAAAAAGTATCCATACAATGGGCAAAAATTTTTACCATGTTTTTTTCATGTACAATGTTGGATGGTTGTAATAAAAGCCATGTCAAGGTGATAAATTTTTTACGACAAAAAATAAACAAAAAACAAGTTTTTATTATTTTTTGATGCAATTATTTAAAAGTTCACAAGTAATTATGGAAATTTGTTAAGCAAGAAAATAATAAGGTAACAAATACCAATAACAATACATAAAGATAAATTTTCAACTTTGAAGTTTTTCTATTGTTTAGGAATATTTTATGTAAATATATCTAGGTCTTCAATATAAACTGTTTTCAGCCACTTCAAAAAGAGTTTAAACCTCAGCTGTAGTGTAATGTAAATAATGTAACATAAATATTTTAATTTTACAAAAGTAACTACTGTTTGATTTTTATCTTTTATCTGGGCTCGAATATAAGAGCTACGAAAAACAAATAATAAAAAATAGAAAACGGTGGACAAAATTAATTTAGTTACTCCACGAAATAAATTAAACTTTCAAATATTTAGTAATATTTAAGTTTGTCATCTAAAAACAAATATTGTAATTAAAATTACACTACATGCTACAGAATTTGCCATTCAATTCTCAAAAAAATTTAAAAAAAAATGGGCTTTCATTTTTAAAATTTGCTAGTACACAATAAATAGTTGTTTGGAAATAAATTAAAGTTTAATAATTAAATTAAAAATTAAAACCACAAGAAAAAAGTTCAAATAAAAATTTTAAAAAATAAATAATTAGTCAAATCAAAGTGATTTATTCTAGCAATTAAAACAATGAATAAACACAAATCAGCGAACCTATTACGGTCGCTATTACTCAAAAACAGAAAAATTGTTTATTTCTGGGCGATCTTTTGCAATTCTAGCAATTAAAATTGTTTATTGCTAGAATATGACTCAAAAGCTACAGGGTAGCCCTAATATGAAATATCAGATACTTTTTTTTAAACACAGCTAACGAAATAGCTCATACCTGTTCTGGAAATAAATCATGTTCCAATTTGACACAATCCTATTACTAAAATGAAATTTTTTGACATATACTCCACTTTTTTTGAACTTGAAAAAACACAAATAAAATAATATAAAAATACAGGAAAAAACGTAGGGTAACTGACTTAATTTCGGCCACCTTTTTTTATTTTTTAGAATAAGTTTTTTCTGGATTTTTTAATCAAGCCAAAATTTGGCCTAAAAATCAAGCAATAGCTATATTTGTTATTCCAGTGCAAAATTTGAATATTTCTGTTACACTTAAAAATCAGTGAAGGTTTAAACTTTTTTTTTAAAGTGGCCGAAATTAAGGCGCGTGCCATTTATTTCGGCCACCTAAAAAAAACTGGCCATAACTATTGCTTAAACGAACAATAAAAATTTCTAAAGGTTGCAAATTTATCCTTAGGTATTGTTTTTGGTACATATAAGTTAATTTTTTCCCGTCTGCAAACTTTAATAGTTATTAGCAAGACTTTAAATAATTATGTCAAAACCTTAAAAAACAAGTTATAAAAATCTGTATTTTTTGTTGAATTTTTATTTTTGGCTTAAAAATCCTTCAAAAAAGTCATACGAGCTAAAAAAATTCTTTATAAATACGGTAGCACGATGATATTTAAAAACAGCAAAAAACTGCAGGTTCTTTCACCTAAATTTTAAGGTGGCCGAAATTAATGGAATCTTAAAATGCGAATTAGTTAAACGCATTGCAAAATGACTTTGAAGAAAATATCAAAACATGAAAATTAACAACTTTGAGCCTTAAATAGAAGATATTTGAAGGTTATATAGTGCTTCGTTCTAAATTTGATGCAGTTTAAACACAAAGCAAAAATTAAGAAAATCAAAAATTCACATTTTGTATGAAAATGTTGATAATGCAGAATAACAAAAATCAAAAACTTTTGCAAAAACACTTTATTCAACATTAATCCAGTTACTTTTGTGCTAGTTCTTTTGTGTTTTAAAAATAAGCCAATTTTCTAACACCCTAAATTGGTGGCCGAAATTAAGGCGTGGCCGAAATTAAGTCAGTTACCCTATATAATATAAAATTATAAACTACAAGAACAAATAAAATAGCTGATTATTTTTATCTTTGTATCAGTAATAAATATTTTATATGTGTAAGTCAATTTCCAATTGTAGTACAAATTTTAAGAAATTTTTAATTTTAGAGGAGGTTTAATAATGTTTGAGGCATTTAAAATAAATGGAAATACATTTTATGACAATTTTAAATTTTTTTTGTTTTATTTACATTTGTAAAATTTATAGCCTAAGCATTATTAAAAGCTTATTATCACTTTTTTAACATGTCAAATTGTTCTAAAATAGAATTTTCAATGGTTTTTATGCAAAAAAAAATTTTGCTTCCTGGCAGAATCTGGGTTTTTGTTGATAATATCTATTAAAAAGGCATCGCAGGCCCGTCCGTAGTTAAATAACTAACTGAACCGATTAAGGGTCCCCTTCCCCCGATTGTAGTGAAATGAAACTTAGACTCTTTAGGCTTGCTAATAAAAATAACGATTGGCGGTGATTACATATATTAATATTTTTTAAATCTGGCAGATAACATTTGTGAGAAGTAAGAAATACAAATAAAAGGCAATCTGATACAGTAGAATTTTATTGGCTGCGGAATTTTTTTCTAAACTTATTTCTTCATTCGAATTATGAACTTACAAGTTTTATTAATTTAGAGTAATTCTTAGAGCTTATTGCTACCACAAGAATCCAGTTTTTTTACTATTTTTGGAATGGAATTGTATGCCGTAAAAATTTAGGGACAAAAAAAGAGTTGTTCAACGTTTAATTTTAATTGATGGATACAGGATTAAGTGTTTTTGTCCTTTATTTGCCACCATTTATTCATTTTCAAGTTGTGATAACCATGATTTTATCTAAATTTATTATTATTAGAAGTAATTATAACTGTCATTGTTTAGTTTGTTGTCATATAGCTCCTTATTTGTTATTCAGTAAACAACGATACATCAACCAAAGTACATTTTTCTATAATATGTACGCAGGTCTCATAAAATTTAAGTATCAGTAGAGATGCGGTACCGACTTCTTAGTTGAAATAACATAAAGCGCAATTCAGTTTGCTGGCCACATGGGTTAATTACGGACATTAATAACCCCAGTCATCTGGCGTGGAAGTTGCAATTTCTAAAATTTAGAATTTTTACGCAAGTACATGTACGTATAAGAATAAATAGTATTTTTCAAATTACACGCTTAGTTGGATGTAACGAAATAACAACCAACTTAAAAAAAATGGCAATTATTTTAATTTTTAGTTAAAAATTTTCGAATTAAAACTGCACTGTCACAAATCAAACTCCTGTGTATATCGCCCGAGCCGTACTGCTCCTTTAATACGAACCATACTTTATAAAAATTTGGTATTTAGAGTGTTCAACTTCAAGGCTACAGCATTTTTAAATTTCAGGCTGATCGGTTCAGTATTAAAGAAATAATGTGTTTCGGGCGATATGAATTTTGATTTGTAACAGTGCTTGCTCCTCTAACATTTGAAGCAAATCACAATTCGTGAAAATTTTAAATGCAATGAACTTATTATTTTATTTTTGATAAAGATTTTTTACAACAAACAGTAATTAAAATATATTTAATAATCCAGCTCATTCGGAATTTTCGTAATTAATAAAAGAATACCACAGCTTTGCTTTTAAGAAAAGTAGAACAATAATTGAAGTACAAGAGAGAAAAATTGCGCAAGCAAGAAAGATCGTTAGTCTGGATTAAGCCATGACTTATTGGGACTTATTATCCCTTGGAAATTTCCTGCGTCTCTCTTCCTGTATTATGTTAGTGAACGCATATATAACTATTAGAAGTGACAAGTGAGATCTCGACGCAGTGTTGATAGCAAAGCTCTTTATTTTGCCAGCGGTTTCAGCCACCCGAAAACCCTGTTTGATAAGAGATTAGGTCTTCACAAATGGCGGTGTTATCAATCGATGAGTTCTTATTTTAACGGCTGTCAAGTCTGGGCAGACCCATGGGCAGACACAACGCCAGCAAGAAAAGCGTGCGCTTCCACAGACAGCAAGCCCTCAAACTAGCCGAGGAAGGACACCTGCTCAATCAAGTCTGTTTCTTTATTCATAAGTCCCGATAATTTTTATCAATTAGATAGATACAGTTTTCATGTTATCTTTTTTAATTAAAATTTTTCTACAATTAATGTGGCGAAACTTATTGTCTTTAGAATTTATTCATTTGTTTTTAAAGTTTATTTTGAAAAGTTTCTTAAATTTTTAATAATTTGTCCCTAAGAAATTTTAAAAACGTGTATTCCAAATGAATTATGACACAATCGCATTTAGTTACCAAATAATTAACGAATGTTAAAAATTTTTATGGAAAGGAAGCCGTAGCTAAAAAAACAGAAGTTTTAAATGTGGTTAATTTCTTCTGGCATGAATATACCGGTCTTTATTTTTTTGTGAAAAAATGAAGACGCATAAACTGGTGGGTATTTTTGTATTGTCGATTTTTATAAGCCATCAATTATTTTTTTGACTGAAAATGATTTGTCTAAGTTATAGAACTTTTTCCATACCGTTAGAAAACTAAAACTAGAGTAGCTATTTGAGTGGTTTTAAAATTTACATCGATACCAAAAATAGGCTTGTATTAAACAAATAAGTTTTAAAATCGTTCAAAAATTTCTGGTTTTTGCAAAAAATATAGGCATGGTAAAAACTAACTTTGGTATCGAAAGAATTTTGAAAATTATATGCAATTTTGCACATTCTTTTAAATTCTGCAAGAAAAGTCGCACTTACCGAAAGGATTTTGAGAAAACTCGAAGAATTGTTAAAAAATTTTTTTTTGGATTTTCAGTATTATTTTCAAAAGGACTATATTTGTTTTAGTAAAACAACCAAAATTCGGAAAGCTTGTTTGATAACGTTTTAAATAATTTAATTTTTATATTAGTTTAAGAATGTTATTAAGTGAAAATAGATATTTTTAGTTTTTGAATTCTGCAATACCTGCAGTCGGCCCCCTTCAACAGAATTCACTTAACCTCAGTTTCAAACAAAAAAGTTGTTGCGTCTGCGTGGGTATATCATCAGAAGAATATGGTTTTCAATTTAAGAAAAAAAAATTTTTGCTTGTCTCAGTAATGCTTACATATTTTAATAACCCATCCGTAAATGGTTAAGTATTTTATAAAATGAAAAGATTTTTATTGAGTAAATTTTGTAAATCGATTGAAAAATACCTTTATTTTTTATTACTGTGCAATTTATTGTATTGGTTGTTTACAGCCAAGAATCAGCTGATTTAAGTATGCGATTTATAAGACTACAAATCGAGTCTAACAAGAACATGGAAGCGCGCCAGTGCAGCCTAATGTTAAACAGTTGATGCCGCCAGATTTTCCAGCAGCGCTTCTGAACGGCTCACCTTCAAAAGAGTCCCGGCACAAAAGAGTCCTGAAAAAAATCGCAGCTGGCACAAAAGAGTCCTGGCACAAAAGAGTCCCGGCACAAAAGAGTCCTGGAGAAAATGCGTTCATGCGCCCAAGCTCTGCGAGCGCTGAGGTTGGCACAAAAGAGTCCTGGCATAAAATCAATATTTCACAGCTGACATACAATGTTCACACCTCAGCTGTCTTCCAGTTTATGACGTAATTCAACACGTCGTTACTCTGACACAATGAGTCAGTCAAAAACGTCGCAAAATACTCGTACCATAGATATTTCTGGGGGGACAGAGGGGTCCAACCCCTCTAAAGCCAAAATTTTGGACCCCCCCTAGAAAAAATCCAGGCGCGACAATCCCCCCCAAAGCTCGAGAGCGGTCCGGCCTGACCCTCCCTAGCGAGACTGACCCCCTTCCCCCTCCCCTCCTGACCAATTTGGAAGTATAATTTTTTATTTACTATCAAAAACACGGTTTTTTAGTTAAAAACAGTTTTTAAATACACTTTTTAGGTCTAAATAGGCTGTTTTAGTATATAAAATTAAATATTGGACGTAAAAACACTTAAATTTTTGATTTTAAAAAACTATGCTAAAAAATTGGACCCCCCTGACCCCCCCTAAATTTGAAATCTCGCATCTGGGGTCGACCCCCTTAACCAGCCAGGGGGGTCCGGACAACCTGGACCCCCCACTAAAAATTTTTGGCCTTCCACCCGGGGGTGAACCCGACCCTTAGCAGACCCAACCACAAACATCTATGTTCGTAACTGTGACTCTTTTTATATCTTAACACACGAATAATCTAAACAAAATGAGTCAGAGTCACGTTGATTTTATACTTATCTTAACACACAAATAATCTAAACAAAATGAGTCAGAGTCACGTTGATTTTGTACTGATTGTGACTCTTTGTGTCAGAGTGCCACTGAATAGTAAATTTTAAAAAAAATTTGCTAAAAATTCTTTTTTTGTAAGTTGCTATTTGTTTTGGGAAAACAAATGTTTGTTCCAATAATTACGGTTTTAATCCTTTCATCAGCGGGCTGGAGAAAAGTAACAAGTTGTAAAACTGCAACGGAGGCATACTTAGAAACACCTAGGAGGAGTCAAGTAAAACTACCCAAAAAAACAACCTCAAATGTTTGTAGGAGGCAGAAAAAACCACTTTCAAGTCAGATAAAACTTCCTTGTGAGCAGCTTTAATTTTTCTAAAAGCAAGTAGAAGGTAGTTATACTTAAAAAGGCAGATATACGGAAAATGTCATCAAGTTAGAGTGGTGGTTAGGAACCAAGATACGACTTTCGCCAGTATCATAAATTTCCATTTTTTTAGCGTTCGCTTGTATTTTTTACCTGTTGTTGTTTCTATTTTAAATGTACGTATTTGCGTGTCACCTGTGAAAAATTGATTTTATGCCAGGACTCTTTTGTGCCGACCTCAGCGCTCGCTGCGCTTGGGCGCATAAACGTATTTTCTCCAGGACTCTTTTGTGCCGGGACTCTTTTGTGCCAGGACTCTTTTGTGCCAGCTGCGATTTTTTTTCAGGACTCTTTTGTGCCGGGACTCTTTTGTGCCGGACCCCTTCTGAACTAATACGCAAAACACACTTCGCGTCTACGCCCCGATAACAATGTTAAAAGGTTAAACGATAAAAGATTTATAACTAAAACAATCACATAAAATGATATTTTTATTATAATAACTGATTTTTTTACTTATAAAGGCTTATATTTGAAAATTATTTAACTTAATCTGTCGTAATAAAAAAGTACAGTCGAATTTTTTTCACATGCCAGATTTTTTGTGTTAGAATATGAAAATAGCGTTAAAAATTACTCTAAAATTAGAGCAGGAAAAAGAGAGATTTTTACCCAAGAATATATTTAAACAGAAAAAATGTGGAGTGGAAGATTTTGATATTTTATGTTGAGGTAAAATTTGTAATTTTTGCTACGAATTGCGTATATAAACCTCTGGCTTTTTCATGTTAAAGATTTTCAAATTAAAAAGCGAAATTAAAATTAAAATAAAAAATAAAGGCAATAATGATTATAAATTTCATTTAAAATTTACCCACATTTTCTGATTAGGATTTTGTATCCCCCAAATTTGTTTGTCATTTTGGTAAAATTATTGGCATGAAATTTCGTTAAATAGCTACTGTAACTCGTTAAGTTTATATACATTTTCGTCGAAAATATAACGAATTAAATTCACGTTGTTCACATACTAAATTACATCCTTTTTGCTGAAGAGAACGCAGACTATATCTCACTGATTAGGACACTTTATTGCAAGAATCTATTGTGCCAACATTCTTAATAACGGTTGTTTTTTTTAATAATGAACGCTTATGTTTAATGTTTGTTCGAAAGCTTTTTTGTTTTATATTTTTTCCAGTTTTTATAAACGTCTGGTAATAAAAAAAAATTTTGCATGTAATTAAAGGAAGTTTGTTTTACCTAACGTTTTCGTTTTATTTTTACCTTTTTATTTACCTGGGCATTTGCGTTTTTGTCCAAATTGATTATAAATTGTTAAATAAGATAAATCCTAAAGCGAAGCGTCGGCGGAGGGTCTGGGGGGTGTCCCCCCAGCCGCCGGAGGCGAAAATTTTTTATATGCACTAAAAAATGCCTAGAAATTGTTTCCACCGATTCAAATGGTTACAGATTTACTTCTGTTTTTATAACCTAATTTCTACACAATTTGTTACTCTAGTTAGTAGCAGCACCAAGCTGACGCAAAAAGACTGCTGGGGGTTTCCCCAGCCGCCGGAGGTGAATTTTTTTTAAATATGCACTAAAAACTGGTTAAAAATTGTCTCCAGCGATTTAAATGGTCATAGTTTTACTTCAATTTTTATAACCTACTTCCTACATAATTTGTTTGTTAATGTAGTATGAGCATGACGCCGACGCGCGGCGGCCGGGGGGTTTAGGGGTGTCCCCCCAGCCGCCGGAGGCGAAATTTTTTTTAAATATGCACTAAAAACTGCTTAAAAAATTTCTGCAGCGATTCGGTCGTAGTTTTACTTCTGTTTCTATAACTTAATGTCTAATCATTTTGTTTGCTACTGTAGTAGCAACACCAAGTCGACGCAAAGCGTCGCTCGGGGGATCTAGAGAGCGTTCTCCCAGCCGCCGGAGGCGAAATTTTTTTTATATGTGCACTAAAATTGCTTGAAAATTGTCTCCAGCCAATCACATGGCTGTAGGTTTACTTTTGTTTTTATAACCTAATTCCTAAACAATTTGTTTGTTACATACTTTAAATTAATATAATGTTAAAATTTGTACTTTATCCCAATAAGGTTGTTTCTTAATTCTATTAAGAAACAGCCTTATTTAAATATAAATAAATGCCTAATTTATTAAAAAATATATGCGCGACTGCAAGGGGATTGTAACTTATGAGCAAATCGTGCGGTTGAATAAAAAAAGAAAAATAAATTGCCGATTTTACCTTCCCGCCAAGCGGGAAAAATTTTTATATTGTTTAATTTTGAACTCTTAAGATGCACTATATTTTTATAACCTGAAAATAAAAAAAGTAAAGGGGGACTCTTAAAAAATGGCTGGCTTCGCCAGCCAGGGAGTGGGGCGGAACGCCTCTCCTAAGTATGGAAACGGTCAGAAGGGGGGCTTTATATACGCCCTAACGCCCCCCCCCCCACCCCCTATATACGCTACTGATATATAATGTAAGCAAGCATTGTAAAAAATAAATCATTTACTGTGTCATATGTTTTTATTTCAAACTTTTTTATTGACTAAAAATTTTTAATTGTCTTAATGCTAAATGGTCTAGTCAATTCAATCCTGCAATTTATCGACGTCAGCTGCTGTATATTTGAATTGCCTAATAACCAACTAATTTTGAATTTAAGATTAGCAATAACCAGGGCAATAACGTTAAAAAAATTTTAAAAATTTAGTTTAAGCAGGTCATGAAACTAGTACGCCAGCTAAACAAAAAGGTTTTCTATAGGTTTTCATGTGACTGTCGATTATACAACATTCATTTTTTATGTTTTTATTCAAAGTATTATCTAGGGGGTTATACGTCTTCTAGCATAATTGAAGGGGCCTATAATAGAAAAAGTCTGCCTGCGTTCTTTTCGCATTGCGACAAAACTTTGAGCTTTACTTTTAAAGTTTTACTAAGCACAAGTAGAAAAAGAATTGATCACTGTCCTGTTGAAATATTTCCAAGCTACGAGCGATCGATCTCCAATATTTTTACTATATTCCTTTTTTTTCTATTACTTTCCTATGTATATGGATAGGGGGCTCCCCTTAAGTAGAATGCGTGTATTTCTGTGTGTATATAGTCTATATACGCTCAACTAGCGGAAGTGTCACTGGTTGAAACATTATTAGCAGATACTCATTAAATATTACGTCTGATAGCTTTTTCTACAAGGGAAAAACCGTCTTTAGTTTTAGATTAAATTTAAAAAAACTTAAATAACAATTCATTTTACATTACATTTGTGATTATAACAAATAAAAAAAGATAAAATGTATAAAAAACACTGCATTTATAATTATGGTTAAATTATATGTATGTCTGGCTAATCTCGTAATAGTTCAAGTCTTGTCTTGTAACCGGCGGCCGTTAAGAATGGCTTTAAAACATTTAAAAGTGTTTTAATTTTCCCATTCGAACCGGCGGCCACATATGACAGTTTTATTTTTCTGAATCAGATAATAATCCTCTTTTTTTATTTCAGCATAAGTGAAAGCCTGAAATTAAAAGTAAGTTTCAGTCTTATACAGAGTCAAAGTCTAAGTAGAAAGCCTAAGGCTTAAAATTAGATAAAAATAAGGTAAAGACATGAAATATTTACTGTTAAAAATTGATGGGGTATAGTACAAAAATGCCTTTAATTCTAACAACATGCATAAAATGTACATTTAATCTTTAGTGCTAAAGATGAATTCTATCAGGGTGAAAATAACTAGGTGGTAAAGTATCCACTCATTTTTCAAGAAAATATTACATGAAAATTAGGACGCCATTTTTGACCTATGATGACGCCATCATCGCGAATTTTTTTGCAGTTTTTAGCCTATTTCAATGTATTTTAAGGCATTTTAGACCTATTTTTACCTTTTTTGTCCCTTTTCCCTTCTTTTTTTTCTCTTTTTTTTCTCCTTTTTTTGGGTGACTTGTAACCGTACATAAGCAAGTTGGTCCGGAGTGGGGGGTTAAACCCCAAATTAGGGGGGTTAAAATCCGAGAAACGCAAAATACCCATATCGTTTTTGTCTGCAGTGCATTTTACCCATATCGTTTTTCGATTTCAACGAAAAATTGGTAAAAAACGCTAAATTTAGGTAAAAAAGCCATTTTGTTGCATTTTTGAGCTTTTTAGTGTTTAAAACATTCATTTTGACCTTAAAACTTAAGATTGGAGGCAGTTAGAAGTCATTTGAAAGACATTTTTTTCTTCATTTTTCCAAAATTGGGGGGTTTAACCTTCCCCCCCCCTTTTCTGAGTGGGGGGGTTAAACCCTCCTTCTCAGAATTTGGGGGGTTAACCCCCCAACCCCCCCGTGCCCATGTATGCTTGTAACCATTAATGTCAAGACTGCAATAGACTTTTAAATTATTATTTTTTATTTTAAAGTTAACATACTGATAAACGTCGTGAGCCAGGTATTGTTCATTCCATATTGGATTTTAAAAAAAAAAGTAAAGCAAATAATAATACAACTACTTAACTTTACTGCTAAGAAAATCGGTTTCTCTTGAGATATAATCTAGCTTAGAGCACACCCTCGCTAAAAAACATGCTACGATTGTTATTTAACTAATTAATAAGAAAGAAGGCAATTTCTCCCACGGGTTTTTAAATTAATTTCTGATACTTGTTTTGTGCTTGTTTTTATTTTCCTCGATAACGAGATCGTCGTATAGATTGTCCAGTATTTCGTTCACCGCCATTGCCGTTGCTGTGTCGTCCTCCTCCTCCCGTCCCACTTCCAAAATCACAGATCGGTTGGACTCCCGTCTCCCCGTGGTCGGAACTGCCGCCGTTTGCTGCGGCCTCGTATCGGACGGGGCGGTCACGGGCTGCACCGGGCGCGGGTCGCTATCTACAGATCCTGGAAGGTCCGTCTTCGGTTCTCCGGGCGACGCTTTGCGCTCCGCGCTTTCCGAGACGTCCCCAATCTCCTGGGCGGTTATTTCCCGGTCTCCGGACGACTCCCCGTCCGGCAAAGTCCGCGCGCCCGACAATGGTAGCGCGGGGGCTGGCGGTTTCCGCCTTTTCTTTCCCTGTCCGTCCCCGCCGAAATCCGCCGACGACCCCGAAACGCGTTTCTCATTATGGTTGGCGTCTTTAAATCCCGTTGGCGAGGATCCGTTTTTCTCCGGCGAATTTAAACTTGGCGCGGTTTCTGTCCAGGATTCCTCTGGGGCGTTCAGACGCAAGTCTGCGATTGTGTTCGTCCTGGTTTGGACGGGAGTTCGCTCTGGATCAGGGGTGGGCGGAAAGAGGGCGGTCTTGGGTGTGGGCGGGGGATCTTCATCGTCCGTAGTTTCCCCACCGTCCTCGTCGATTAGTATTCCGGAAGATCTAGAAGACGCGGATGGGGGAATAGAAGATGGATCTGAAACATTGTTGCCTTCGTCCAGAGTGTCTTCGCTTCCAAAACTGTCATGCCTCTTCTAAAATACGGGTGATTAATTAGTATAACTAATAAATTAATATGTAAATTAATAATTAACTATGATGTACTTTTTAGTATAAAAACAATAGTTGTTGTTGCATTAGCTGAAACTTATAGTAAAAACAACAGTAAACGCAGCTGCTCAGTCTGCTAGCTTTGCGCAGCTGCTGCTCAGTCACCACTTCAATAAAAATTGCTAAGCTATTTACTTCTTTCAATTAAACGATACTTGACCAAAATTATGAATCATAGTTATGGAAAACAATAAAATATCACAAAACCCAGGCAATCTGCAAACTAAAATCGTCAATTTAAAAAACACCAAAAACAAACAAAATAGGTCGGAGCCATGGGCGTAGCCAGGATTTCGGAAGGAGGGGGGGGGGGTCCGTCCAACCCTGAACAAAATTTCTGAAAGGGGGGTCCAGGGGGTCCAAATTCCAAAGGTTATAAAAGGGCTAAAAAAATTTTCCGCGCTTCGCGTGGAGTGTTTATTGCCTTGTTTATGTCACATACTTCATTATTTTCCTATTATTCAATAAAAATAAGTCCATAAAACAAAGAAAAAAATTTTTACAAACAATTTGATATCTTAAAATTTTCGATTTCAAACACATTAAAAACCTAAAAGTAAAAACCTAAAAACATAAAAATGAGTACATTGAATTACAGCTGAGCAATGCAAAATGCGAAAAAATGTTTTTAAAATTACTTCTCCTAACCTTTAAATTTTTAATACCACTATATAACAATCTAAAGGGGGGTCTAGCGTGGTGGTATTAAGATTACAAAACAAAGTAACACAAATTTGGAAGTGGACACCAATTAAAACATTAAGAATTGGGTGGGTCCAGCGTGGTCATACCAAGATTAATTACAAAACAAAGTAACACAAATTAGGAAGTGGAGACTATATAATCAATCGAGCGCTGAGCGGAGCGAAGCGCGAGAAAATTTTTAAAAAATGGCCGTTCTATACCCCCAAATTTTTATCCTTGGCATCCCAAAAGGGGGGTCTAACCCCAAATTTTTCCCTTTGCCGACCCGACAGGGGGGGGGGGCGGTCTACCTAGACCCCCCTGGCTACGCCCATGGTCGGGGCTGCGGCACAGTGGCAGATGCGTCTTGCATACTGAAGGGCTCCTGATCGATTCCCGGCTGGGACACACTGCATTGTGATAATATTGTTTGTTAAAATTGTTATATGTAGTATTTGGTTGCGCACTTAGTGCTGAGTAACATCATCACATCAACCTTGTGTATCCTGCTTTATGCGATATAAAAATATATTTAAGTCAGTAAAATATTAGGTGAATGATAATCTTCATTGTCTTTCTTTAATCCTGATTAATAACTTTTGTGGGATATATAAATTTGTGAAAATAATAATAAATAAAGCAGTGCACGAGCACGATTTACCATAAATTTTAAATTTTTGTCATCTTCCACCATTTCTTTGATAACGTCACCGGACACTTCGCACAACAAATCCATTATCGCTTTAGAACTGGACTGCCCTTTTACAAACGGATGCTAAACCAATTTCAATTTGAGATTATAAATTCTCAAAAAACGCTGGGGAAGCCGAACGTTGAAACAGTAACATTTATAATATGTTTTTTTCTACATAAATTTAGCATAAATCTCGTCAAAAACAAATCACGACGCAATACGATCAAAAACAAATTATTTAAATTAAAAAAAAATTTTATGTATTTAAAAAGTCGTAAATCTAATAAATCTTGAGATTTATAATGAAGTAACAATATGAGATTTATATTTTATACACGACTTTATTTAAAGTTTTTTTTTTCATTTTAACTTTTCGGATAGGAAATACGTGGATAAAATACAAATCACTAACCAAAACTCAGTTGCCGTGTAACAAAAAGAGTGTTTATAAGTTTTTAAAATATTTTTTTATTTTCCTGGAGACGGCCGACCAATGTTGCTGGATCGTACTTTTAATATATCATTACTTTTGAGTTGGTATTTCTGTAAATAAAAATGTAACTCCGTAATTGCCCCTGGTTTGCAAGCATAAGCGAGCACGGTACCGGCAGGTAAGAAAAATTGATTTACACGGGGTAAATCGTATTATGAATTTAAGGAGAGAGCCCTAGGGGAGGCTCGAAAAGGTCGCGTCGACTCGGAGTGAAAAATTTCGAAATCTTGAAAAGTGTTGGTTAACGGGTGCCAGGTCCGAAGCAAAATACTTGGTTGGTTGGTTGGTTACACGTGCACCCAGTTGTCGACTGAACGACTAACTGTCTGTAATTGTTAATGCAGGTTATTATATTTTAAATAGTTTTAAACCATTAATTGTTTTTCACTTAATAAAATTTAGTGTTCAGTTCAGGTGTAAAAAAACGAATTCGCGTTAAAAATTCACGTGTTTTTAAAAATAAATAAGATAAAAAGTATTCGGGAGAGGGGAAGGTTAAAATTTTAAGACTATGGGGTAGATATTACAGGTAGAAAGTAAACTAAACAACAAAATAAACAATAATAAATTTTCTTTACATCAAGTAACTGGGCGGCAGTTTTTCGATCGCTCGGGCGTTTCTGAAGACACAACCGTAAAAATTCGTGAAACAGCGAGGTCCTTAAAAAGATTTATTAATACAAATACCAAGGCACATATATCTATTATAGATTAAAACGGGGCTAATGTGACGACCCATTAGTAAGAATGGGAGTAATATCGGTGGGGTACTCTACTCCATTTAAATTAGGCTTCGCGCCCTATTTGACTTAAGTTTTGCCAGAAAAAAGATTATCGTTTTTGCTAAAGGCGTATTCACGTAGGCAAGGCTACCCCCAACCCATATTTTTTTACGGATGAGAAGGGAAAGTTTTACAAAAAATCTTAATTTTTTTTAATTTAGGAAAAGAAAGAAATTTTGTTTAAGTGTTAGTTTAAGAAACATTTCTGATACATTCTAATAGTAATAGTACAGTAAACCAGGTACGAAAATAAATGGAATTGTTTTGCGATGATTTAAGTGTCAATTGATAATTTAAATTAATTCGTATTTGAAAAATAAGATTTTTTTCGTTTTGTTGCGGAGTGCGACCTCCAAAATTTTTTCTATGTGTAGTGTAACAATACTCCATGGGGTCCAGGGACTAACCAGAGGGGGGCGGTCGCCCCCCTCCCCCGAAACGGTCGGACGGGAGAAAAATAAGGATAATGGTTGGGCGGGGGGCAGCCGCCCCTTCCCCCCGAAATGGTCGCCAGATTGAAAATTTGGGGGTTTTCAGAGGCTAAAAATTCACAATTTTCTAGCGCCTCGCTAATCGCTTGGCGCAAAACTATAAAATAGTTTTAGTACCACAATTGACCACCAAAAAGCAAAAAAACTTTTCACTTCACTTCGCTTACGGTCAAGTTCCATAATGTGCATATTTCTTGCTATTTATCTTGCCTAATGTTATTAAAAAAAGTACAATAATTTTAATAACAATAAGTATTAAAAGCAAAACAAACAATCAGATTTGGTTGATTTGTGTATATACTTTACCCCCTCCTAAAATTACAAGCCGCCTATAGCAATGGCTCGGTAATTTTTTCCATATAGGTACCCTAAAAAACATGGGGATGCTGCTCATCTGCTTTGGTTTACAGTGTGGGTGTATCTCGAGAGTCTCTAAAGTATCTCAATCCTTTTGTTATCGAATCCCAGCCCCTCCCCCTATATCTTAATATGAAATTTAGAAGGAAAGAACACGTTTTTCCCTAAAAACATTGGATAATATGTTATTAGGCCAAAAAAAGTGTATTATGCAGTTTTATCTGCGTTTATCCCTTCTTTTTAAACCTTTTCAAAAATTAAGGGGGGCTTTTAAAAAAATAAAACCGTGGGTACGTCCCTGCTGGGGTCTAATAATAAAAAAAACCCTGCTGAGTTTAGTTTATACGTTATACTGTATATTATTGTTTTATTTTTGCATGTCTTTAATATAATAAAGTGTAAGTTTATTTTTGCTTGTGTTGTAATTTTAAGTCATTTTTTAGTTTTATTACCACATAAGAGTTTTTAATTTCTTATAATTTATGTTTTTTCACTCAGTATTTTTTTCTGGAACTGCATATGAACCGGCCATAAGTTAACCATATATCCACCCTCTAGCATAAGAAAGCATCCCTTCAGTGGTTTTTTAGGAAAGGGTAGTTCTTGGTAAAAAAATTCGCTGGCATAGGCGGCCAAAACATTTTCTTTAGAGGAGGAAGGTTCTCACCTAAAACCACTTTTTTTAGTGTTTTTAGTACTGGGACTGAAATAATTTAGTACTCGTACTGCTAATAGATATATATTATTAAATTTAAATTAAATTTCACTTATAATGAAAACTTCAAATGGAATTTAGCAATATGCTTTTTTTGTGTTTTACTACTACTGATGAAGATGAATGATGTACTATTACCTGAAAAATTTAGAGCGTATTAAACATTTGACTGTTTTTATTCGCAGCAATATTGTATAGAAAACGGTGACATTTAATTGCTGAGAGTAAGAATAAATACTGCATTTACCATTTCTTTTGGTTCCTGGAAGAACGGTGGGTCCTATTTCTGAATTTTTGATTAGTACGCGCATTGGGCTCATTTCCGAATTAGGTGGTTGTATTTTCCGCAAGTTCAATCAAAGTCACCCTAAAAAAACAATGCATTAAATTAGAAGAATATTATAGCCTTGAAATCTCGCTTTTAGCTCTAAAAAGTGATTATAAGTTACAATTCTAGATAATTAGAAAATTATAAAGGCAAAAAAATAACCCTATTATTTTATATATTGTAAACCAATAACTAAAATGTGTTTTAACACTGCCAGAATTCTGCAGAATCACCGAAAAAAATCACAAAAAAAATTTATTTTGAAAGTCACATGGACCATGGACCACAATAATGAAGTTGTTTTGTCTATAAAGGCTAATTTAATTTTAGTTTCGAATATATGTATCTTTTTAAATCTAAGCAAAGCCTAAAAGTTAT
>JASAMX010024422.1:0-25014 GCA_030248175.1 Microlaimidae sp. YZB2_3 | reverse complement strand
ATCTTTTTTAAGGCGCCACCGCCATCTTAAAATTTTTCTGGGTGGCTCGCGCCTTAATTTTGACCACTATAAAAAAACTTTAAACCTCCACCGATCTTTTAAGTGTAAAAGAAATTTTAAAAGTTTGCACTGGAATAACAAAAATAGTATCGTTTGATTTTTAGACTAAATTTTGGGTCGATTGGAAAAACCAGCAAAAACTTATCCAAAAAAATAAAAAAGGTGACCAAAATTAAGTGAGCTAGCCTAATCGGGAAATATTTTTTAATATTTACGTCTTGGTTTGTTCATTAAAGGAAACACCATTTTAGTATTTGTTGGGCTGGGGTAAAACTCACACCGACTGGGCGGACGGACGGAAATTAATGGGGTAAAACTCAACCAGTGGACCGCTAAAAAACGTTAATATCTCAAAAAATACTGCATTAATTTAAGAAGTAAACACATAAATTTAATGATTATAGCATACTACAAAACATTTGACAATTATAAAATGTTGGTTTACGATATTAAAAAAATAAAATCTTCCGAGTTTTTTTGACACTGTATTTTTTGATAGGATTACCTTAATATTTAGCTCGTTTTTCGGCGATCTTTTTTTAAATAATTGAGCCGTATTCACAAACCGGGGAGGGTTCACTGGCGCGAGAATCGCCACGTCGGCGTGGCCGCGCCCGGAGTGGCCACGCTGTGTGTCTCTCAAGCAGTTCCGTTCCTATCAATCAATATATGTAACGGTTTACATATACAACACCAAGGGTTTTAATAGTAAACTACAATTCTATTTACAATCTGAATTAGAATGACCGGGGTTTTTTTCTCGTTCAAATGCACGTTAATTTTTTTGTCTATAAAACTGAAACCATAGACAAAAGATCCCCAATGTTTGAAAGTGTGTTTAGAAACCCATAAATAACTGTTTATTTTATTGGTTATTTGAGTTAAAATATAATTTATTATATGGATTTATAGTCGTTTAGTGTAAAAAATTGCCTTAAACATAATAATGAGTTTTAACACAGGAAAAATAGCATAGTCAAATATTTGATCGTGCAAACTAAAACCCCGGAAGATTTTATTTTTTTAATATTGTAAAGGCAGCTTCATATTTATGTAGAAACGCCCTTTGGACAAAGTCCAAAGGACAAATACAGCGTATAAACGTATGTAAAACAGCCTTAAACCAACATTTTATAATTGTTAAATGTTTTGTAAAATGCTATAAGCATTAAATTAATAATTAAAATTAAAGTTTGTTTGAGACATGGTGAAAAGGCAAAAAATAAAATAAAGATTTTATTTCCAACGTTTCGATCCGTTAAAACAGATCTTCATCAGGGTCTAAAATACAAAACACATACAAAACGATGAAATGATAAATAAAACGCGTAAAATACAGAATAACAGTCAAACAAAACGATAACAAGAAATTATTAAAACTATCTCATAAAGTATACTTCTCAAGTAAATGAAAATAAATTTTAGGAACAAGCTTATGTTATCAAGCTGTTTTCATGGTATTTTTACTTTAATTTTTTTATGTGTGTTGATCTTGGGTTTTTTCGGTTTCCCTCATAGTTTTTGTTTTCTTATTAGAAATTTCAACAAAATGCTTATTTAATAAATTAAGATTATCTTTATTTGCTAATATATAATAAACCTCCTTAAAACAAAGTTTATGAAAATTATCGTCAAACGAAAGAAACCTGCTAAAGGTAAAACTGTGATTTGTGTTTCGTGCATGCAATGAAACACCTGAAAGCGAATTTGACTGAGCCGAACTATGAACTGCACTTATGTGTTCGGCAAAACGGACTAAAAAACTTTTTTGGGTTCTGTCTTTATAGAATAAGAATTTTTGCTAAAAAAACGGTAAAACAATAGAAGGTAAAACATTTTTAGAGGGTAGAGGTACAGCACAACCCGATTTAAGGCGCGTTATATCGAAGAATTTGGCAACTACTTCCTTAGCATAACCGTGTTTATTTACAAAAATGTCGAATAAAAAATCAAACTCGTCCTTAAGCGAAATTGAATCTGCAATATGGAAGCGCGCGCAATTTTAGAGTGTTAAAAGTACTTGAAACATATTGGTTATGTATAAAAGAATATTTAGATATGTAGCGGTTAGAATGGGTAGGCTTACGATATACTTGCACATCAATTTTACTATCAGATCGTTTGATAAGACAAAGTCAACTTCACTTTCAGGTGTTTCATTGCACCCACGAAACACAAATCATAGTTTTAGCTTTAGCAGGTTTCTTTCGTTTGACGATAATTTTCATAAACTATGTTTTAAGGAGGCCTGTTATATACTAGCAAATAAGGATAATCCTAATTTATTAAATAAGCATTCTGTTGAAATTTCTAAGCTTGTTCCTAACGTTTATTTGCATTTACTTGAGAAGTATGCTTTATGAGATAGTTTTAATAATTTCTTGTTATCCTTTTGTTTGACTGTAATTCTGTATTTTACGTGTTTTATTTATCATTTCATCGTTTTATATGTGTTTTGTATTTTAGACCCTGATGAAGATCTGTTTTAACGGATCGAAACGTTGGAAATAAAATCTTTATTCTATTTTTGCCTTTTCACCATGTCTCAAACAAACTTTAATTTTAATTATGACCCTCAAGGCAACTCTAAAAGACTTCGTAACATTAAATTAATAAATTTACTTTTTAAATTAATGCAGTATTTCTCGAGCTATTAACGTTTTTCCGCAGTCCGGCGGTGTGGGTTTTACCCCATTGGTTTCCGTCGGTCCCCCCAGTTTTACACCATTTTGTACATAGTTTCAGTTTGGTATACAAAAAAGCTTTAACGCGCGTTTGAACGAGAAAACAAACCCGGCCATTTTATTTCAGATTGTAAATCGATTTTATATAACTTAAATATAAACTTTTTCCAATATTGGCCTTTAGTAGTGTGCGATCAATAGGCACAAAATTTTTTGCGGGGCGTGGGGATGCCGGGCGAGCCGAAACCAGACGCAGCAACGGCGACGTGACGGCTCCCAGCGTTTCCGCGCCTGTCGAGGTCTCGCCAGTTCATGAGTACGGCTAAATTATTAAAGGTCTATTCATACTTATGACAAAACGTCCTTTGGACAAAGTAAGGGTGGGTCCTAAGGACAAGTATGAACGCAACAGGGGGGGGGAAAAGTCCTTTGGACTTTGGGTGGTTTGTTGTGGTGGGAAGTTGGTTGTCCTTTGGAGGGAAAGTCAAAGGGAAAAGTCCAAAGGAGCAAAAGAAGTATGAATACGTTGTCCTTTGGACTTTCCTTTGGACTTTTCCCTTGGACTTTCCCTTTGGACTTTTCCCTTTGGACTTTGTCCTTTGGACAAAGTCCAAAGGACTTTTGTCCTTTGGACTTTGTCCAAAGGACGTTTTGTCATAAGTATGAATAGACCTTTAAAAAAAAGATTGCCGAAAAGCGAGCCCAAAGATTACGGTAATCGTATAAAAAAACACGCGTCAAAAACACCCGTGAAACAAGATTTTATAATGGTTAAAGGTTTTGTAAAATGCTATAAGGATTAAATTAATGCCTTGAGTTTTTAAATAAATACAGTATTTCTCGAGTTATTAACGTTTTTTGGCGGTTTGGCGGTGTGGGTTTTACCCCATTGATTTCCGTCCGTCCGCCCAGTCGCTAATTTTATCTTTTGGCAAATAAAATCTAGCTGACCTCGAAAAATTGGTTAATTTTGGTTAATTGGCTAAAGTTGGTTAATTTTTGTATATTTTGTAAAAAGGTGGAATTAAAAAAATTTGCGTTCATATTTGTTTTAAAAAAAATCATAACCGCGCAATTTTAATTGATCCGCTCATTTCTGCATTTTGATTTTCGCGGTCTGCCAGATATAATTCAACCATAAGTACATTCCTGAAAGTCATTTATGATCTAATGTATTTAAGATGTAATTACACGACGAATTTTCTGCACACCCTTAATTTTTTTCGAATTTTAACAAAATGGGATCGAGGTCTGGAAAATGTGTTCGCAACTGTTGACATTTGTAAATTCTTTAGTTGGAAAACCACGCAGAAAAACAATTCACTAAAATCAATCGATCAAAGTCACGTAAGAAATATTTTGCATAAGCACGGCTGGTGCCCAGCTGATTGGTCGTTTCTTATGATATTTATTTCAGTAATAATAGTACGTTTAGCAGTTTTTACGTGGTTTTCCAACGAAAAAATTAAGGTGCTTCGACAGTTGCGAGCGCACTTTTCAACCAAACCGTATGCAAATTATTTGTTACGTGATTTGTTTGATAAATCCAATCAGCTTTGAACTCACCCACATCATTTTATATGTTGTTTATGAATGTAAAATTGACTTCCATATTATTAATCGTTGACTTCCAGCTGTGAAAGAAAAATAAAAAAAGCTTAAATCCAAAAGAAATTAAAAAATCTATAACATTAAAAAAACTTTGTTTAAAATATAAAAATGCCCAATTGTGTTTCAAAATTAGAAATATTAGCATTTTACAGTTTATTAAAACCTTTAATTTCATACATCGCTTATATAATTTATCGTTTGTCTGTTTCAAATAAGTGAAACAGGACAAACACGCAGGACACACACACGTTGAAATGTACATGCATATATACAAATAAATATAAATATTATAAGAAGTATAAAATATTTATCCTCTCTATAAATTTATCCCGGGTGAAATTTAGCGCCAGAAATCTCAAAAAACCATTTAAATGAACAAATTTCTGTCCAAAAAATTAAAATTACAGTTAATTTTCAAAATTTAAAAATCAAAAAAAATTTTAAAAAGAATCAAAAACGTCGAATCATGTTAAAGATTTTTAAATTTTTAATGTAAAAAATTGCAACAATAAATTTCTGGATATAATTCATTAAAGTAAACATTAGGTAACATAAGTAAAAAGCTACTTTTTAAAAATATTTTTTTGACAAGTCAAATTGAATTGAAACCTAGAGCCATCAGCGAATGATGCAGATATTGTCAGACTACACTATTTAGTTCTTAATTTATGCTCATAAAAAGGGTAAAAATAAACCACACTTACGTGACTGTGTGGAGGCAAACCTATCCCTATTCTTCCTTCGATAATTTTTTAAAAATTATTTTGATCGTGGTTTTTCATTTTGTTTAAATTTTCTCATTTCACGTCAGTGAGATAGAATTTTGAAAAATGCGTTTACCAAATATTTACTACAGTTATTTTTTGGCAGTTAAATTGTTGAATCATTAAAGCTGCAGTTTTTTTTTTTTAAACTCATTTAACAAACTGAAATGTTCACGGGTCAAATTAGGTTTATTTCTGAAAATTTGGCTAATTAAACAGTAAAACATTTATTTCACAATTCAGTCAGGTCAATTTTAGCATTTAATGCAAACAATCTGCTTCGGCAATTGTTTTGAGATAAGGAACAAAATTAAACACTATGAATGAATATAATTCAGTTGTGCGGGATTTGTTTTATGTCATTAATGATTTTGTACAGATAAGCAAATAAAATTTTGAGAATTTCAAGATGATCAAATCATATATTTAAAAAATTATGGGGCTTTAAACAAATATTGATTTTTATTTGATTTATATTTCGTACATCGCTTATAAAGTTGTGTGCTAAAGTTCGGCCTTAAGTTTTGTGTCTTTACCATAATAAACATAATGTGTTGTCTTGTTTGAAGTGTTGACTATTTTTGAGTTTATAATGTAATGTCCCATATATAGCTTCCATGGCATTCAAATTACCGTTCTTTTTTTCAATTGTCAAAGAGAGTAGATTAGACCTTTTGACTTTTTGAGTGGTATAGTCCCAAAATTGTAAATTAGTTTTAGCCTCTTTTTTTAAAGCAGCCTTTTTGGTTAAGTTTAAAAAAATAGACATTTAGACAAGTTTATTTGTTTAAGTTTAGAATTTTAAAAAAATGTAGAATTTTTTTAATTTTTTAAATTTTTTTCAAGAACACACGATTAAATTAAAAAAACTATCAAAATATTTGTTTTTAAAATTTTGAGGTTTGCTTAGGTTTTGGAAAAATAAGGTTTTCTAGTGGAGTGTTATAGACTACAGACTATTGTCACCTTCACGATAACTTGAACCGTTTAGACTTTCAATAGTCGAAAGTTGGATTGTATTTCATTTTGGATTGTATTCTTGGTTTTTGTTTGATGGGAAGATATGGAGTAACACAAAAACCGACAGATACAACAGAGTTGGAGTCGCTGAGTTATATTTGCGAAAGTTTTATTTTTGAACCAACTTTGGGCATTCTAAAGTTACGTTTCTTACTCAACTGAAGAGTACATATAAAACATTTAAAACCACCGTTTTTTCTTGAAACAGTTTAAAAATGAAGATTGAACGTCACTATCAAATTTTAATTCTTCTGTTGGTTTCGGCCTGCTTTTGCGTTGGGTCATACTTTATTGCAACAAAAGTACACTGGTATTACGAACCGAAACTATCCAACAACTCAATTCAATACTTTGCACCCCAGACTGCTAAACTTATTAACTATTTAACTAAAGGTATTCTTAACGTTTTAAAACAGGTAATATTTTTTTAGTTTGATTCTTTCTGAGCAAATTATTGAATATTGAAAATTTTACCTGAAGAAACTTCTAGTAAAATTTGTTAATTATGAGGTAGAACAGCTTTTATTAAAACAGAATTAACCCAAATACACAATATTAAACTCAATACATCCAACATAAGACACTATGCTCGGTAAACGATACGACAGAATATTTTAAAGAGTTCATTTCTTCTTTTTAAAGAAACCATTCATTTCCAGCAAAAGCGTGTAGCAAATTAATAAAAATTTTAACGTGTTATGGTGTCGACTAGGCAAAAATGTCATGGTATATTCGATCAAAGCCTGTCTACAGGAAGGAAAGCGCATTTTTGCCGATCTTTTTGTAAGTTGACCAAAAGTTAAACATGTAAAAGGTTAAATAATGCTTTTGCAAACAACATTTTGAAAGAGTGTGCAAAACATTCTTTTCATTTTAACTGAGATGAAGTATACTTTATAACAGCAATTAAATTGCAATTAATTCTTTAAATACTTTTAAAAAATTTTTTATGTCACCATTGTGACCCCTCATTTTTTTTATCACCGTACTATTGTTCACTTACAATCAAATAATTAAAAAGGAACTTCTACAAAAAATTTTAATGTTGATTCGCATCTTTTTTTTTGATAGGAAAAGGAAACGGAACTGGATACAAAATTTTGAGCGATTTTGTTGATTTGTTTGGCAATCGGTACACTGGATCCGAAAGCTTCAATTTAGCTACACAGTTTATATTAGAACAATGCAAATTGGAAGGGTTCAACAGTTGTCACACTGAACCCGTCAACAATATTCCTATTTGGAAACGAGGGTAATCATATTAATTATTTTCACCCATTTCCTATTCGATCTACTGATTCGTTTACTTTTTTAAGCGATAATTTCACTAAAAAAACGTTGCAGCTAAAATGCGCACCGATTATGGTCTCACAATAACACTTTTTCATTCAAGATTTTATAATATAATTAGACAAAAATCAAACAAAACACCAGAAAAATAAAATATCTTTAATATGTTTTGTTTGATTAGCATTAGCAAGAATGCATGCATTTTTATTATTAGACTTTATTACTATTAAAAAATTATAATTATTTTTATTTCACACGTTGCTCTAATTTAAAAGAAAATTGTTCAGTAATAAAGGCAGCAAAAATCAGCCAAAAAAATTTAGAATTAAATGCTATAGCATTACTTCCAGCCAATGAACCCTAAGCGAAAATCTCTACGTTTTTACGCGGCGCCCGAAGTCCGAGTTTTGTTTTTTCACCTTTTCACTTTGACTCCCACGGAGAAAAGTTCAAACCCGGATATAGCCAATTAATTTTAATAGGAATTTTTCGTTCTTAAAAACACGATGTACAAATAAAGTGACTGACTCAATTTCGGACAGTCTTAATTGGGATCAAGCGTTGTAGTTTTCACTATATGAAAAGTAATTCAATGAACGAACTGTAGGGTAGTGCATTTAATTTCGGCACTTTTACCAATTGGGCATTTTTGATTTTGGATTATATCTTTGGTAATACTGGACGGAATACGACGTTTGATAGCTCAAATGAGAGCTAATTAAATGTAGATGACTGTCGTGATCTTTTTATTTGTTATGCTATGATATTTTTATGTGAAATTGTGTGATTTATAAAAATTAAAATTGTTAGTCGTTTTTAGAACATGGGCATTTCATGATTACGCAATAAATTGGTTTAAAAATTAAACTGTCCTGGTAAAATTTGCGTCTGTGGTGAGCAATCGTTATAAAATAAAATAGTGTAATTTCGGCACACATATTGCTGTAGGTAAAAACGGGTTCAATTAAGTGGTCGGGTGTTAAATTGTAGTTATAAATAGTTAAAAGACAACGTTGAAATGTGTAGGGTCATAGCACTGCACTTAAACTCGATTAAGGGGGTCCTTTTAATAAGTGCCAAAATTAAATGCACTTTTTTCCCAAATTTCGCTCATTTTGATACCATTTGGCGTTTTAGCTGTAACTTTTTGCCAGTTACACGTTGAATAAAAAGTAGAAGCTTAAATTAAAGAAAACTGTCTGGAGATAATGAAAGGCTTTAAAATTTTTGAAAATGATGATTTTTTGACTGAGAAACATTCGACTGTTTGTAAAGTGTCGAAATTAAATGCATAAATTTAATTTCGGCACTTTTCCATTTTTTTAAAAACTGATTTAATTAAATAAAAAAAACTTTCGTACAATGAAGTTTTTATGACGCAACGCAGCATCGTAAAAGCTTTAAAATGAGCTATTAAACATGAAAATCAGGTCATACAGTGAAAAGTTACATTGGAAAAACGAAAAAGTGCCGAAATTAAATGCACTACCCTATTTAAGTCTAAATAGATAGATAGTTAAGTATCTGAAAAAATCTAGATAATATACCAAAATGAATTATAAAACTTTGAATACTGCCAAATGATCAAACTTAAAGGAGCACTGTCATAAATCAAATTTCTATATCGCCCGAACCGGACAGTTTCTTTAATTCCAAACCTAGCTAATTCAAATTTAATTTGGTTTTTAGAGTGCTCCACTACAAGGCTGCGGCAATTAAAGGAATTTTAAAAGAGTTATTATTTGTTTTTGGGCGATATACGAATATGGTTTACGACAGCGTGCCTTTAAAGTTTGCACAAAATTAAGTCAATTACTTTTTGTAGAAAAGTGCTTTTTACCAATTAGTTTTATGTTTAATTATGAATGTGTTTTTTATATTGCATAAAGTGCACAAAGATGAGTAACAATCTCCAAAATGTATTTACTTATTTTTTTTGTGATTTTCTTGCATGCTATGTAATTTATGACATTTTAGGCAAGAAGAAGCCACGTTAATTTTACCAAAAAGGCGGCACGAATTGGCGATTTTGGGACTGGGCAGAACTGTTCCCACAGGTATAATTCAATTTGTTCCTATACCGGTGTGTAGCTTAAACTTTTAACTACCATTTAAAACTTAAAGAAAATCACGTTCAACAATAACGCCATCACTAATCGCCATCGCCATCGGCCAATACGGTAAAAAAACCTGGACCTCAAAAAAATCAAAACTTTTTTATTACTACGAGATAAAAAACCTTACTTTGTACGCTGTTAGCTTATACTTTTCCGAGTTTTCCCTAAAAATTTGAGCACGATCGGAATAATGAATTTTTTTATGACGGTTTGAATGCGGCCGATTTTCGCGTTTTTTGATATAGGCGTAAATCACTATAGTCTGTTCAAAAATGATTGGGATTGGTGACAAAACGTAAACTTTAAAACCTTATATCTTAAGAACAGTAGTACGGATTAGAACAATACCTATATCAGTGTGTAGCTTAGACCTTTAGCTATCATTTGAAACTAAAAGAAAATAATGTTCATCATTGAAGCCATCACTACCGTCAATACGGTAAAAAAAACCTGGACCTCAAAAAATTAAAACTTTTTTATTACTGCGAGATAAGTATAATGCAATGTACTGTTTTTTTTGTGTAAAACCGTTTGAATCTTCGATCCGTTTTAAATTGAAATTTTTATTGCCGAACAGCCAATAAAAAATCATCAATATTATGATGTATGGCGAAAATTTGCATGGCTTTTTGAATTAGAAAATTAGAAAGTATTTTCGAATTTTAGCGAAATTTATTTTGCGTTTTCATGGGGTTATTTGGACCCATTTTTGTAAAGTTTTAAATCAAAAAAAAATTAAATTTTAGAACTAAACTTAACTTAACACAATATTTAATGCATAAAACTATTAAATATCAATTTATTTCATTTAATCAAGGAATACTATGAGTTTTCTCAAAAAACACACTATGGATTGCTTAATTAGAACAACGCTGTTTAAAACACACTAGACATTTTTTCACGCTTATAAATTCTTAACACTATTTTAAAAGTTTACGCAAATCTCACGCTACCTTTTAACTAACAAGTTTATTTAGATCCGTCTGGATTATTGGGTGAAATTGTGGTAGTAAAAAGTTTTGGAGAGCTAATTGAAATTGGTAAAAAAGGATTAATAAACGGAAAAATACTCGTGTTCAATGAGCCATGGCTGGGAACATATTCTAAAACAGTAGATTACAGGTATCTGATTAGGATATGTTACAATGGGTATAAAAAAAGTAGAAGTAGAATAAAGGTCTATTCATACTTATGACAAAACGTCCTTTGGACAAAGTCCAAAGGACAAAAGTCCTTTGGACTTTGTCCAAAGGACAAAGTCCAAAGGGAAAAGTCCAAAGGGAAAAGTCCAAAGGGAAAAGTCCAAAGGAAAAAGTCCAAAGGACAACGTATTCATACTTCTTTTGTCCTTTGGACTTTTCCCTTTGGATTTTGTCCAAAGGACAAAGTCCAAAGGACTTTTCCCTTTGGATTTTGTCCTTTGGACTTTGTCCAAAGGACAAATTCTGAGTAGCGTTCATACTTCGTCCAAAGGACAAAGTCCAAAGGACGTTTTGGCTTGTCCAAAGGACGTTTTGGTTTGTCCTTTGGACTTTGTCCAAAGGACGTTTTGTCATAAGTATGAATAGACCTTAAGCTTCACAAACAGACACACACACACACATATATATATATATATATATATATATATATATATATATATATATATATATATATATATATATATATATATGGGGGGGGATACAAACACGTACGCATGCACGCACGCACGCACGCACGCACGCACGCACGCAGGCACGCACGCACGCACGCACGCACGCAAGCACACACGCACGCGAGGCACGCATGCACATACACAAGCAAACAAACATTAAAACGTTCTTGGACTTTAAGGTTTTAAAATTTAAACTTTAAAGTTTTAAAATATGAGTGAGTGAATAATAATGATAAAAAAGTGAGTGAATGAATAATAACAATAAAAAATATGAATAAATTTCATCTTATGGCTCGAAGTGAACCAGGGCAGGAATTCAGAGCTCCTGCTTTTCGGAAGCAAAGAATGAATGGTATTTAAAAGCACAATAAACCAAAAAAGCTGCTGAAAATCATGCTAAATCAGTGTGCTGTAAAATGATAATCGAGCTTAATTTCACATGGTAAAACGACCATGCGTTTAAAAATAGGTAAAATTTGTTTATTAATAAAAAATAAACGATAATCCACTTTTTTTAGCAATGAACAGTATGTGTAACAGTGAATCCTTAGTGTGCATTTAACACTGCTAACCTAGTAAAATTTTCAATAATCATTATGATTTCACAGGTACGGAGCTAGTCAGGCATCAGCGTGGGGAGCCAAGGCTGTTCTGGTAAGAAGCATCACCCCGTTCTCTGTATACAGCCCTCACACCGGAGCCACTTCCTATCAAGAAAACGGTCATCCTAAAATTCCAATTGCTGCCATAACAGTTGAGGTTTGTGAAAAGTGAACAAGAATATTTTGAAGTTGAATACTTATTGTTAAAAGAGCATTTTTTTGGTTTTTAATCGGTTTTTTCAGTTATTCTTGAGCCAATGAGTATTATTAATTTTTTAAAACAGAATTATCTCATCATAATACGTAATATGTAAAAATTATATAGGGTATTTTATGGAATTTTACTGTTTAAAAACGCGTCTAACCACTGTGACTGAGATTTTCATGAAGTAATATATTCTTTTTAATAAATTTTAAATTATTGACATAACCTGGGACAAACATTAGCAAAAGAACTATAATGCTATTTTTTAGGATGCACAATTAATGGGACGGCTTTACAAACGGGGTGTGAAAATGCAAGTATTTCTTAAAATAACGTCAAACTGGCAAGGAACTGTAAATTCAACGAACTTGATGTTTGAGCTTACAGGTAAGCCAAAAAATACCCGAAATGAACGATCGGGAAATCTATTGGCGTTTCTTGAAATTGAAAATCTTTTGATACTTTGTTTATGTCGAAATGCCGAAAATTGCGAAAAACAACATTTAAAACGCCTCTAAACCACCCAAAATTGGACTTTTTGATTTTTTTCCTTTGGACTATTGGGACTTTGAACGAAGTATGAACCAGGCTTAACGTTCAACACAAATTAAATTGTTTAAAAATAACTTTTTTCGATGCATTTATATGGAAAAAAATCTTTTTTGTTCTTCGCTTTTAGGCGGAATCGTAATTAAAATAATTTAAATTTACCAACTTTTAATTTTATTGGTGAGTCCACAAGAACGTATTTTTATAGGAAGTTTGTACCCAAACGAAATCGTGCTGATATCTGGTCATTTTGATAGCTGGGATGTGGGTACAGGTGCAATGGATGACGGTGCCGGTTGCATGACCATGTGGCAGGCCCTAAAGGGCATCAAAGATACAGGTTCGGGTGGTTAAAACCCTTTCCGCTAAACGTTATAGCTGCTTATCCTTGGACCCGGGGTTTGTACGGTGTCAGATGGCAAACACTAAATTCCACCGACTCCGACTCCGCCTTAAATTTCTGCAAATCATATATTGATGAGCAGGTTAGACTGAATGACCGGAAATTCGTAATAAATGAACAAATTTAAATGTTTTTTTTAAATCAATTAAGCTGTTTTTACATGTAAATTTTTAGAAACTAACAATTTTTAACTAAATTAAACTATAAAACGCATTAAATGAAGTTTAAAAACCATAAACTTAGTTTAAAATCGTAATAAAAACCATAATTTAAAATCAATTATAATTAATTTGTTGAGAAAAACTAATAAAATTTCAAATTATTATTCCAGTGCAACAAAATGGTTTAGATTTTTGTTTTGTTTTGTTTGATTAAAAATTTTTTATGTGAATCTAGGATTTGGCTAAGGGTTATGATTTACGATTTTTAATTTTTTTATTAAAACATTTGGTCATAACAAATGTCAAAAATGTTTTTGTGTTAAAAAATTTTGCAGTACAAAATTAAAGACAAAGAAAAATTTATTTTCCGAAGCCGAAGCGAAACCTACAAACCAAGATAAAGCCTAAACACTTAAAAGCTTTTAAAATCCTGAATTATTTACTGCTTCAGGAAAAAAAAGTTTATTTCGAAAAATATTATGCAAAAAAAAATATTCTCTCCGGACACCAAAACTTTTTAGAAATATTCTTAGAAGGTGTTTAAAACTTTAACATCTCAAAATCTGACTAATTTTAATTTTTGTTGCACGAAAAATGCGTAAATTGAATCAACAGTGAAAAATTTGCATAATGTTAAAAATTTCGGTAAGTTACGGTAGATTTTGGACGGAGTCAGAGTCGGTGGAATTTAGTGTTTGCCTGTCAGAGTATAAAAACGAATAAAGAAGCACACGGACGCAAATATTAACATTAAGCATCACTGGACTTTTCAGACGCGCTTTTTGTCCTCCAAAATCAAAAGGCTTAATGTGCCATTTAGTACTCTAGTATACCTCATTTTTAATAAACGTTAGATGCATCTTTAATTGGTAATAGTTGGATATGTGGCGCTATGATGTCATAAGTGTGGACGACGAAGAAAAAACTGACTGTATGTACTGTGGCAGAACAATTTGATATTTTTGCACAGCAAGCACTTCTCCACAACAGATTTAGCAGTCATGGAATAGAGAGTAGATTAAAAGATATAGATATATTCGGAGTCGTAGAATTTTTATTACTGGATGCATACTGAGGGTACATGTAAAAAACTGCATTGGAAAGGAAAATCTAATTCAAAAATAAACTATAGTCTATACAAAAATGATGCGAACTGGCGAAAAAACTCAAAATTTCAAAAATGTTATATATCCATAACGGAGGTTAGAATATGTGCGGGACAGACTCTTAGCTATCTTTTGAAAAGGTTAGGAAAAAATGTTTTTGATGACGTCTTCACTAAAGCCGATGCGGTGAAAAAAACCTGGTCCCAAAAAAAACAAAACTTTTTTATTAGTACGAGATAAGAAACACCGCTTGGTATGCTGTTAAAAAATACTTTTTTGAGTTTTTTCTGAAAGTTTGAGCGAAATTGGCTCGCTTGAATTTTTTTTATAATGCGTTGAATGCGCGCGGTTTTCGCAATTTTTCGCAAATTTTTGCCACGCTAATACACTGTCCGAATTCGTCATTTTTGACAGCTTATTGTAAGCTTAATATTAGTTTTTTTTACACAAACGATATACCAAAATTCGTCATATGTGATAAATTTTACATTTTTGATGATTTTGAAAAAAAGTTCGAAAAAAATTTTGGTATTCGTGTTTGCCTAACCCCCCTAACTCCCGGGGGGTCAATCCCCAAAAAAAAATTTTAGGTCAAAAGTAAGGAATAAAAATTGGCGGACATTTTATGTATAACAATATGATCAATATCGTACACACTTCGAGCAGGAAGCAAAACAAAATAAATAATTCGGACAGTGTATTAGCGTGGCAAAAATTCCCTAAAAATCGCGCGTTCAACGCATCATAAAAAAAATTTGAGCGAGCCGATTTCGCTCAAACTTTCAGAAAAAACTCAGAAAAGTATGTTTCAACAAGCATTCTAAGCGGCGTTTCTTATCTTGTACTAATAAAAAAGTTTTGTTTTTTTTGGGACCAAATTTGTTTTTTTTTTGTTTTTTTTTGACTGATGACGTCATCGAAAAACACTTTTTTCTAAACTTTTCAAAAGATAGCCAAGAGTCTAAACTATGCTCCCATTTATGTTCCGCACATATTCTAACCTCCGTTATGGATACATAACATTTCAAAGTTAGAGTTTTGTCGCTAGTCCGCATCATTTTTGTATGGAGAATGGACTATAGATATGTTAAATTTTAATCTTAAAATCTTAAAAATATATATTTGCATTAAAAAATTATTAAGGTTTATGGCCAAAGCGAACCATCAGAGCTGTTTTCTATACGGGAGAAGAAATAGGATATGTTGGAGCAAAAGCTTATTTTCAAACCCACAACAGCAATGTTTCAACCGTAAGCCTTAAATTAGATCTAAACTCAAAAAAATTAGTAAATCATATTCATAAAGCTTATTAACATATGTCTGCACTGATGACGCTACCATAAAAAAATACGCGTCTAAAAAAAAGTAAAACGCCCGATTTTCTTCAGTTCTTACATTCTTTATACATAATTTTTTAAGTTTTTATTAACTGTTTATTAACTTTTTTAAAAGTAACGTAACTGATTTAAATTCGGCCGACTTTAGTTCAGCTATTATTTTTGGCATGCGCAAATTTACATACTGAACTGCGTATGGCTAGATAGATTCTCATGTACTGACCTAAATTCGAATGCGATGCAGGAGTAAGCATTATTACTTAAACACTGAATGTGATTGGATTAATGCCAATGATTCATTTCAAATCCATTTCAAACCCATTTCCAAATACTTGAAAGGGTGAAAATAAGAAAATAAAACATTGCCGTGTGCATTTCTGTTATTTTTTTAGTTTTCTTTATAATTTTTCTGTGCGGCAGGCGGCTATCGCGACCGCTCTGCCGCATCTATAGTGCCGTTGAGGTATTATAAGAAAATAAAGTAGCATTTTTGTTTTGTTGCTTTACTCAAAGCACCACTATATTACAAAAAAATTTGTTTATTCAAAGCATTACTTAGATTTTCAACTGGGTTCATAAACTTTAAAAGCACCAGATCACTGTTGAGTATCCAGATATGGATTTTTATTAAAGAAACTCAACGCTGGCATGGATATTGTGGATAGATACACGCTTTCACATTCCGTTTCAAAGGGAATGGGAAAAAAAGCACCCTAGTTAAAATGCACCCGCGAAAAAAGGGCCCGACTACTGTAAAAACGCCGAGAAACTATGAAAAAACGCATCCGCCTATGAAAAAAGGGCCCCATGGCGGGAAAAATCAAAAGGAAAGAACGCACCCTAGAAAAAATGCACCTGCGAAAAAAGGGCCCCACTGGTGTAAAAACGCTGAGAAACTGTGAAAAAACGCACCCGCCTACGAAAAAAGGGCCCCATTGTCGGAAACTGTTTTTTGATTACGTAAACAGAGCGTAACACACTAGGAGCTAGCACCTATCGAGCAAAAACTTATCCACATAAATGTATGTTTTTTTAGTTTTTTTTTAAATATTATGTATATCTATCGAATGCATTTTTTGTTTTTATTTAAGTTTTTAATTAAAAGCTTTTAAACGTGGAATTTAAAAAATAAGCCAAACACTGATGTTTATTTAGCAGGAGACAATACAACAAATCTAAAACAAATCAGAAAAATAAATGAAGCAAAAAAAAATAGTTTAATAGTAACACTATTTGCTCCATTTTTTGTTATAATTGGTTATTTATGGCTTTTTTTAATTCATAATGCAAAATCCATAAATTATAGTTATTGGCAATACTTACGTCCTCTGCTAGGTTATATTTGAGAATTTTTTAAAAAATAAAATGTGATTTTTACTTTTAACAACTTTATTGATAAAAGCAAGAAAACATAACAATATAAGAACAAATCCAATCCAAGTTACTAAATTTCAGAGTTAAATGTAACTTATTTTGAACTTATCAGTTAATAAATTATTACGGCAAAGTAAAATAAAGTAAATAGACGATTTATATTATTTAGCAGAAAAAATCAGATACACACATACGTAGATTTTATACAATTTTTTTCGTAAATCGTGTGGAAACAAAATTTATCCTTCTAATATTTTTAAAAAATATATAATAATTATTTTGCCATTTTTGTGGCCGAAATAAATTATCTCGGGTATTCCTGCTGATCTCACCCCATTTTTTTTAAACAACCACGTGTAACAAATTTTCTATCTTTTAACATTTTTGGCAATTACGAAGCACATTCCGCAATTGTTTTTATTTGTTCCTAATTTTTAAGAGCTTTTATAACATTTTTAAACGAACATACGGGGGGTTTAAACTAATTTCCTATTGAAATTATATTAATAAAAAAAAAGAAAAATTCTCTGGAAACGTGTAAAAATCATACTAATTATCACAAACAAAATTTATTCTTGTATTTTGTTTATATTCATAAGGTACACCGTATCTATACTAAATATATTTTACATCTAAATGTAGCCGCCGCCGCTATTGTTATTTTGTTGTTATGTTGTTAATTTTCTATTTTTACCACTAAATAATTTAAAATAAATGGAGCGATAATTTGAGATTATTTTAAGCTTTTTTAAAAATGTTTTAAACGTTTTTAAAATAATTCAAGCGAGAGTTTAAAAAGTTTAAACTTAAAAATAAACCTTCAAATAGCAGATGAATTTTTGAAAACGTGTACAAAATCTGCTTTATTCCCAAAGTTTTTGAGTCGTTAAAACAGATAAAATAAAAACTCTTTTCGGTATGTTTGTGACCAAAATGAAGATTTTTGACTGTTTTTTATAAACACTATAACTTACAAATTCAAATTATTCAGGAGGTAAGTACAGTAATCTTAAACAATTTTGAAATCACTTTAAAAAATTTTTTAAAGATGTTTTAATCAAATGCATTGGACCGTATTGGTAGCTTGAAAATACGAGAAAACTTTTTATAAACCTAGAAACTAACTTATTAAGGTAATGTCTTTATAAAAAATAGAAAAAATATTTTTTTTTCATAGGCGGGTGCGTTTTTTCATAGTTTCTCATTGTTTTTACACTAGTGGGGCCCTTTTTTCGCAGGTACATTTTTTCTAAGGTGCGTTCTTTCCTTTTGACTTTTCCCGCCATGGGGCCCTTTTTTCATAGGCGGGTGCGTTTTTTCATAGTTTTTTGGCGTTTTTACACTAATCGGGCCCTTTTTTCGCGGGTGCATTTTTTCTAGGGTGCGTTTTTGCACCAAATCGTTTCAAAACGCTGTGACTTTTACATAATACGCGCCCCTCAAATATTGATTGTTAGTGTATAACTACTTGACTGTCTACTTCACCACACTAACTACTTTCTTGCTAGTGTTGTAAAAAGTAATGAGTTTCAATTATTTTAAGTAAAAGTAAAAGTAATTTGAAAATTTTAATTTAAGTAAAGTAAGAGTAAAAGTAATTTGTGATTTTTTAATTTAAGTAAAGTAAAAGTAAAAGTAAAGGTCAAAATTTTTAAAGTAAAAGTAAGACATTTTTTTTGAAGTAAAAGTAAGAGTAAAAGTATATTAAAAGTAATTTTGAAACGGAGTAAAACCCCAGTTTTTGAAGCTCCAGAGCTCTGTTCTAAAGTTTTTGCTAATTTTATGTATAAGCTATCTCTTTAATAAATTTTTTAATCAAAACAAATGGTTTTAGCTTGTTAGCGGAGTAAAAAAATTTCTTTTGCCACTCATTTTACAACAAGTCTATAAGGAATCTATTAATTGAAATTACTTAAATTTTACTAAAATTAATTTAAGCAGTCGCACGAAAAAATCTGAGTAAGAGTAAAAGTAATTGAAATTTCAAAAATCGAGTAAAAGTAGAAGTAATTGAAATTTCAAAAGTCGAGTAAAGGCTGGTGCATACTTATGACAAAACGTCCTTTGAACAAAGTCCAAAGGACAATTTTAGAAAAGCCAAAACGTCATTTGGACAATCCAAAACGTCCTTTGGACTTTTTCCTTTGGACGAAGTATGAATGCTACTTAAAATTTATCCTTTGGACAAAGTCCAAAGGATAAAATCCAAAAGGAAAAGTCTAAAGGACAAGAAAGTATGAACACGTTGTCCTTTGGATTTTGTCCTTATGACAAAACGTCCTTTGAACAAAGTCCAAAGGACAATTTTAGAAAAGCCAAAACGTCCTTTGGAAAATCCAAAACGTCCTTTGGACTTTTTCCTTTGGACGAAGTATGAATGCTACTTAAAATTTGTCCTTTGGACAAAGTCCAAAGGATAAAATCCAAAGGGAAAAGTCCAAAGGACAAGAAAGTATGAACACGTTGTTCTTTGGAGTTTGTCCTTTGAACTTTGTCCTTTGGACAAAGTCCAAAGGACGTTTTTACGCTGTATTTTACCTTTGGACAAAGTATAATAGACAGTCCAAAGGACGTTTTGTTATAAGTATGAACCAGCCTTAAGAGTAAAAGTAATTGAAATTTCGAAAATCGAGTAAAAGTAAAAGTAATCCAAAACCCATTACTTTTATTATTTTAAGTAAAAGTAAAAGTAAATTTATACAACACTATTTTCTGCCTACTTCGATAACTGCTTTCTGCCTTTAACTTTGTTAACTACTTGTATTAACTACTTCATTTTTTGAAACTAGGTGGTTAAGTAGGTAGTTAAATACCTTCAGAAACGAAAGTAGGTAGTTAGGTAGTTAGCCGATATCATGGTAGTTAAGTAGTTAACTACTTAAAAAGTTATCATAACACTACGTTGAGCTTAGATGTATTTCTTTGATGTATATAATTTTGCGTATGAAGAGCACAATTGTCTATGGCCGAAATTAGGGCTAGCCGAAGTTAAGTCCGTTACCGTAAATCTTTATAATTAAGGAGAAACACGTGTTTGTGTCAGAATCTGACGAAGGAGTTTTTAAGCCAACATCCATTAACGCCCAAATGGAATTCGCAGGAACAGCGAAAGCTTATAAAAGTACCGAACATATCCAGTGCCTTATAAAAAAGCACCAATATATTTTATTTTCCACTAATTGATAAATTTTAACTGCAAAAAATCCGTAACGCACGGCAGATTTTTCACTTAACTTTGTTTCCAAAAATTAAAAAAAACGGCCTAGTTAGCGGACCAGACCATAGGGTGACGATTGAATAAAAACATGTAGGAAAAGCTATGTAAGTGTTAGCTAATTTAACCAAAGCATAGTATTTTTACAACAGTTTGCAGTTTGGTCATTAGGTCAAAAACAAATAAAAAATAATATTAAAACAATAAATCGAATAAAAAAACGGTAAAAAGTTAGATTTTTGTTTAAAAAAATATTTTAGATTAAAAAAACAGTGTAAAGTTGAGTCATACTTTATTTAAAGCCCAAGAGAGAAAAACAAAATGTTTAGTTTTGGGTAATCTGAGAGTTTTTTTTTATTTTGGAGTTTTTTATACTTTCTTATTTATAGATCAAAATGGGAAATGCAGAAAAAATCTAAAAAAAACCCTTAATTCACCCAAAATTACCCTTAATTTTATTATTTTGCCCTTGTGTCAATTAAAACTCAAGCTGAATGGAATGAACTGGGCTTTGCTTTATGCGTGGCTTGTAGGTAAATTCTTTAAAACTACTTATACCAACTTACATTAAATTTCCCGGACGAAAACTGGTGTTTTATCAGATCGAAGCATTTTAGCATTAATTAACGTTTCCCTAAACGTGCATCATTCTGCCTTTTCTTCTAAAGATAAATTTTCTCAGGGTGAAAATAGATGAGTGGTAAATTAAAAACTCGTTTTTTGAAAAAAATATTACGTGCAGAGAAACACATGACGCAACTAAATAATAATTGGTTACATAACCGCTAAAAATTTTTTTAAAATTTTTCTCGCTCGCGGGTTTATTGTTTATTTCTTTCTGGCGGAAAGCGGTTACGCCCTTAATTTCAGCCTGGAAGACTTTAGCTTTAGTTTACTTACAAAAAACAACACAATTTAAAAAAATTCAAAATGTATTTTAGACAATTTTACTTGTTGACAGTTTTTAATAAATTCTCTTAAAAAATTTAAAAATAAGATTTTAATTCTTAGTTGCGTTGCAGTCGTTAGATCTTTCAAAAAGTCTAAATATATGAACCATACTTTAAATTTTCTTTAGTTTTTTCACAAATTCCAAAATTTAAATTTTAAATTTAATAAGATTTCCGACTTTAAAATGGCTTATTTATTAGTGTTAAATATTGGCACGCAAGTAAAATTTGCAATCTTTTCAGTGTTTTTTCTTGTGCAATTTTCGTTGCAATTATTAGACATTAAGTAACTAATATTAATATTAATACTAATAATATTTAAAATAAAATTCAAAGATTCGTATTATTTTATACAAATAAAACAGCCCAAAGTAAACTAGGGGTCTGTTTCATAAAAACCTTTGTAAATTCTTATTTTAGAAATCTCCGCCTATTTTTTGTAAAATACACGATAAATATTTTTCGACTTGTAATCTAGGGAGAGCATCTCCGCGCACTACTCTGCGCTGATTGGTCGCAGCCACGTCATTTCATCTCCACTGAGCGATCAATATTCGCCATGTCGTATATCCTCTATCATGTAATTTACAAAAAATAATCGGAGATTTGTAAAATTTGCAAACGTCTTTATGAAATAGGCCCCAGCCTAAGTTTATATTTTCTAATTTTTCTCTTTTGCCCATATTGGATATTCTCGGTTTTCAACTGGTGGCCGAGCAGATTCAAATAAACGGAATTCCAATTTCCGTTAAGAACACGAGCGGCGATATCGGCGATCCTTCCGCTTTCCTCAAAGATGGCGCCTCCGGCGCTTTTTACGTTAATAAAGACAAATACGAGTACTATTTCACTTTCCACCACACAAATGGCGATACTTTGACCGTTTTAAATCCCGACGACCTGGACTACACCAGCGCACTGTACGCTTCTTTCGCGAACGTTTTCGCGAATATGGACAAGAAATTCTTTTGATCGAATGGAATCAGTTGTACGCAGGACAATGACGACATCAAATCAAGGAAACATGTAAAAACGGAAGTTTATGGGATAAAACAATTATAAAAACAATAGCTTTTTACTATAATGTGTTTTTTGTTTTGTGTTTCAATAGGTAATACAAGTTTCAGTACTGTAACATAGCTTTTGTATTTTTATTCTCTATGTAATTACATGACAAAATAAATTTATTGAAAAAACGTAAAAATAAATGTTTTTTTTTTATTTAAGCTGTCCTAGAATATTTATATATTTTATTCTGACGCGAACATTTACGTCAGTATTAACTTAAATATTTTAGTTAAGGTTGTGGTGCAGTGACAGGACGCACGTCTTGCCTGAAGGTCCTTAGATCGAGTCCCGACTAAGACAAGCTACATTGTGATAATGTTAATATTTGTTAATATTGTTGTATGTAGTATTTGGTTGCGCAGTTAGTGGTGGAAAGTGAAATCGTATTCGTATTTGTCTTTATTAACGTAAAAAGCGCCGGAGGCGCCATCTTGAGGAAAGCGGAAGGATCGCCGATATCGCCGCTCGTGTTCTTAACGGAAATTGGAATTCCGTTTATTAAATATATTCGGCCACCAGTTGAAAACCGAAATATCCAATATGGGCAAAAGAGAAAAATTAGAAAATATAAACTTAGGCTGGGGCCTATTTCATAAAGACGTTTGCAAATTTTACGTTACAAATCTCCGATTATTTTCTGTAAATTACATGATAGAGGATATACGACATAGCAAATGTTGATTCGCTATGATGTTAGAAATGAAATGACGTGGCTGCGACCAATCAGCGCAGAGTAGTGCGCGGAGATGCTCTCCCTAGATTACAAGTCGAAAAATATTTATCGTGTATTTTACAAAAAATAGGCCAGAAATTTCTAAAATAAGAGTTTAAAGGTTTTTATGAAACAGACCCCTAGTTTACTTTGACTTATTTTTTTTTATTTTTATAAAATAATACGAATCTTTGAATTTTATTTTAAAATTTATTATTAGTATTAATATTAATATTAGTTACTTAATGTCTAATAATTGCAACAAAAATTTTACAAGAAAAAACACTGAAAAGATTGCAAATTTTACTTGCGTGCCAATTATTTAGCACTAATAAATAAGCCTATTTTAAAGTCGAAAAAATTGCTTTTATTAAATTTAAAATTTTAAATTTTGGAATTTGTGAAAAAAATAAAGAAAATTTAAAGTATGGTTCAAAATATTTTAGAAGTTTTGAAAAGATCTAACGACTGCAACGCAACTTAGAACTAAAATCTTATTTTTAAATTGGGGAAGAGAATTTATTAAAAACTGTCAACAAGTAAAGATATTACTAAAATACATTTTGGAAAAAAGTTCTTTGTGTTGTTTTGTGCAGTGGTTAGAAGGTAAAGTCTTCGAGGTATAAAATTAAGGGCGTAACCGCTTTTCGCCAGAGGGGAGTGAGCGATAAAGCAACGTTCACAAGAAAAATTTTAAAAAAATTTTTAGCGGTTATGTAACCAATTATTATTTAGTTGCGTCAAGTGTTTCTTTGCACGTGATATTTTTTTTTTCAAAAAACGAGATTTTTTACTTTTTCACTCATTTGTTTTCACCCTGGGAGGGTTTATCTCTTTTAAGAAAGAGCAGAATGAGGCAGGGGGGGGGAAACGTTGATTGATGCTGTTTCGATATGATAAACACCAGTTTTTGGTTAGGCCAAAAATTAATGTAAGTTGGTATAAGTAGTTTTAAAGAATTTACCTACAAGCCACGCATAAAGCCCCGGTTCGTTCATTTCAGCTTGAGTTTTGAGCACAAGAGGCAAAAAAAAATTAATAATTTCGGGTGGAATTGAGGTTTTTTTTCAGATTTTTCTGCATTTCATTTTGAAAAAAAAGTATAGAACTTTCCAAAAATAAAAAAAAAAAACTCTAAAAAGTACCCGAAACTAAACATTTTGTTTTTTTCTCTTGGGCTTTAAATAAAGTATAACTCAGTTTTCACACTGTTTTTAATCTAGATATTTTTTTTTAAATAAAAATAGAAACTTTTTTACCGTTTTTTTATTCGGATTTTCTTTTTAATTTTTTTTTTTGTTTTTGACCTAATAGAAACTGCAAAAATATATTAAAATACTATGCTTTGGTTAAATTCACTAACACTTACATAGCTATTTTCCTACATGTTTTTTATTCAATCGAAATTAGCCTCTAGTTTTCTGACTCCACGGTTTTTTTTTAATTTTTTTGGAAACGAAAGTTAAGATGGCTTCCCCGGTCAGTTTTACGGATTTTTTGCAGTTAAAATTTATCAATTAGTGGAAAATAAAATATATTGGTGCTTTTTTATAAGGCACTAAAAATAAGTACTTATAACTTTTCGCTCCTCAAATTATTGGGCGTTAATAAAATGTTTTGGTTAATTTTCATTTCAGATTGACACTAATATTTCCCTTAGATTGACAGGGTGACGGACTTAACTTCGGCTAGCTTGGCCATAGACAATTGTGTATACGCAAAATTATATTGCGCGTCCAAAGAAATACATATTAAGCTCCACGTAGTGTTATGATAACTTTTTAAGGTTGAGCTACTTACAACTACCATAATATCGGCTAACTACCTAACTACCTACTTTTAGACTCTAAAAGTTATTTAATTATTACTAACCGCCTAGGGGAAGTGCCGTTAAAAATAAGTAGTTAACAAAGTTAAAGGCAGAAAGCAGTTTATCAACAGGCATGTTGTATAGACTTACTTTTTACTTTTACTTAAAATAATAGAAGTAATGGGTTTTTAGAATTACTTTTACTTTTACTCGATTTTCGAAATTTCAATTACTTTTACTCTTTAAGGCTGGTTCATACTTATAACAAAACGTCCTTTGGACAAAATCCCCAAAAGGACTTTTGTCTATTATGCAGCGATACG
>JASAMX010024421.1:0-11917 GCA_030248175.1 Microlaimidae sp. YZB2_3 | reverse complement strand
CCCCGTCGTGCACCCTTATTTTGGAATTGTGAGCAAAAATAAAACCGCCGAGGGGCCAGTGCACAGGTCTGTGCACATTATTAAGCACACTACAGCTCGCACAAAGTTGGAACGCCGCTTTAAGTTTGATACATTTTGCGTTACTATGGATAACTATTTTTGAGGTTTTAATGCATTGTGCATCGTGCGTCACTGTTCAGCCGCCCCTTAATCTATCCCTCTATCCACCCAAATTTTAGCAAAAACCAAACAACCAAGCCACCCCAACAACAAAATTACAGAAAACAACAAAAGACCAAGAACAATGAAACACTCCTGTAAGAATCTCAATATTACGTAAATAATACATAGGTTTATGCTTAGAAACTGATTCATTTAGACCTGTCGCAATGCCTAAACCTTGTGATTAAAATTCCGTGAATTTCGCATAATTTCGCATCATAAAACGTCATGCTACGTCAGCACTTTAGCTTTACTCTAAAAGTAGCTATCACGAAAAGTATTTCACTATTTTCTTTCATCAAAAACTTTTGAATTAACTATACAAGATATCGTATTAAACCTTCACGTAATGACTACAACAAAAATAACGCCTTCTACCTTATATTATGTCGAAACATATCGTTTGAATTAATGGTAAAGAAACAAACCACCGTTTACCTTGTGTGAGGGTCAAATTGTGAAACAAGTTGATCACATTTTTACCAGAATCTCGAACAGTCAGTTTTGTGATATTTCCGCTGTAAGGAATCAATTCTGGGTTTACGATAATCACACGATAATTTACTAAAAAATAATATCTGCATTTTTTCAAAAACATATTGATTTTCTAAATCAGAAATAAATTGAAATTTTTTGATATCCTTTTTTTAGCTTAATATGCTATTTGCCAGAGCAGAACCTAGATGAACAGGGGGGGGGGGGTAGGGTGGGGTCCACCCTTCCCTAGCCTCGAAATTTTGGGCTCCCCCCCTAGAAAAAAATCTAGGGCCCCTCCTCCCCCCAAATTTTCGAATTTTTTACCTCTGACCCTCCTCTAGATTTTGAAATCTGACCCCCCCCCCTTCCCTCTAAAAATTTTAAGTACTTTTTTTATACTAAATTTTCTTCCAAAAACGTGAATTTTAAACACAAATTCATGTTTTTACACTCCTTATTATTACCTAAATATCGCTTTTTATTCAACAAATTGAAGTATTATCTCATAAAAAACTATTATTAAACTTTTAATGGTTTCAATGTATTTTGTTTCGGAAATTGGACCCCACCTGAACCCCCTTCTAGGTTTAAAAATCTTCCACCCCCGGTAGTCCCCCCCTCAGAAAGCTGGGGGGGGGTTCGACCCCCCTAGGACCACCCCCCCTAGATTTTGAAATGTCATTTACCCGAGGTAAACACCCCCCTTGGCTTTTTGACCGTGTTCAGCTATGGAGCAGAATATCCTGGGGATCCCAAATTTTAATTTTGTTATTCTGCAATACCCATAAATCAAATGGGCAGGTTCGCCGGTGTAGTAGAATAGAATCTTCTTCCATGGTGTGCCCATAAGGAGGGGGCAGGGGGACCCTTACGTTTTTTGTATTTTGAGAGAGAAAATTTTTTTCCTTTAATATTCATACAGAAACTTCTCTAATGCCTTCGAAAAGCATATTAATAGTTAAAAAACCAAATTTTCCCCGCTTCGCGGGTAGTTTAAATTGACCGTTTATCTTAGGTTTTTGATTTTAAATTGATTATGTCGTTCAATAGTTAAGGCCCATACAGTAAAACTAACCAATAAAATAACAAATACAAATAAAACTACTATAAACACCATTAACTTCTTATTAACTTTTTTTTAAACACATATTTTAAATGTATGGGGATAAAAACCCTTAAATTTTGCAATAAGTATCATCAGGAATTAAAATTTCTAGTGTATTTTAGCGCCTTAAATTAAGAATTTTCTTCTTCAGGGGGTATTCTGCCGCCCCCCCGCCCGGATCCTCATGCCAAGAGGCTCTGCCCCTTGACCCCGCTCGGGGGACTCTTGCCTCCCAGATCCTCATTTCTGGGGGCTGCCGCCCCCCTAACCCCCCTTCAGGGTTCGTATTTCTTCCCCCCAGACCCACCTCCTGAAATGAAATCCTGGGCACGCAGTTTTCCCCCCCGGAAGATTTATTCAGGTTTACACCAAACAGATCCTCCTCCTCAGAATATTTATTCCCCCTGTGTTAAAGCAGAGAGCAAAAATTTGGATAAAATTCCTAACAGAGAGGGAAGATTTCTTGGTGTTCACTGTAGAATAAATCATCCCCCCTTGTTGTAAATCATCATCAATTATTTGCATATTAAAAAAAACGTCCTTTTTCCTATTTTTCACGTCATTTCGTTTTTTTTTTGTTTTAATAAAAAATTCATAAAAAATATTCGATGTTTCAGATCAAAAAATTAGTGAGTTTCCAGTATCCTGGCCTGCACGTGGTGGGAATGCGAAACGAAGTGAAACAACATCTTTCAACGCATCGTTTTCAAATTAGGACCGTAACAAAACCAGTTACCAACTGGCACCTTTTGTCACGCTCCAATCCGAAAACCGCGCTCCGGCTGGAGCTTCAAATATGGCGCGCGGGGGACGCCGATACCAACCCTGGTCTGAGGGTCACAATAATATACGGCACATGTAACATATGCAACAAAAACATCACCAATAAATAAACACTAGTACAATGCTAAAACAAACACACACCACACTGGGTACATGCAAAATGCCGGCAAACCACACTTAAACAATATAAACAACAACCAACATGGTCTTGCCAATTACACACCTTACACCAAACACAAAAAACAATAACCACAAAAACAAAACAACAAACAAACACCAAAAAACAACAACACAACACAAACAACAAACTCACAACTAACACCAACAACACAGCACAACAAGCACAAAACAACACTAACACTCAACACTCCAAATCAAAACTAAAAATACTACAAGTAAACATCAATGGAATTAACACAAGCATCACAGAGCTACAAATGCTCGCCAACAAAACTCAAGCCGACATCATCACAGTGCAAGAAACAAAACTCAAAGCATCGCAAACAAATACACCAAAACTACAAGACTACACCGCGTGCCGACAAGACAGACAAGGCAAAACTGGGGGAGGTCTACTCATATACATACACAAAGAAACTATCTCTTTCAACACAATCCAAATCAAATTCCACAACAAACACACAACACCGCAGAGCTACTCATAACACTCATACACAAAACAAAAAAGCAACACATAGACATCGCTAACATATACATCCCTCCAAGGGACACTCAATCGGCAACAACAAAAAACAACCAAATAGCAGACACAACACACATCATACACCAACTCACACAACAAGACAACACAATCATCACAGGCGACATAAACGCAAATACGACATACAATACTCATTACAAATACACCAACACGCAAACCAAATATCTCCAGACATCAGAACAACCTCAGCAAACATCAACAACACCCACTCAAAACCCACGCAAACACTACATACACTGAAATCAGACCACCTACCAATACTCACAACACTAAACATGCACACAAACAAACAACAACACATCAAAACAACATTCACAAATTACAAAAAAGCAAACTGGCAAGCCTTCACCGCACACATAGAAGACAACAGACAAACACTCCCACCCCACCCACCACAAACATACATCAAGCAAACAAAGGATTTACAAAATTCATAATTCAAGCAGACAAAGCACATATTCCCAAAGGTCACATTAAGCACACAAACAAGTCACTACCACAGCATATCATACAACTCACACAACAACGCAACGCACTCAGACTCCAAACATCCAAACATACAACAGCTAAATAAACAAATACAAAAACAAATAGCAGAACATAAAACAAAGATCTGGCAGCAACACATCACAAAACACTTTACCCACAAATACAACTCCTACAAACTATACAACACATTAGCACAACTCAACAACAAAAAACAAGGTACAGACAAAAACAGGGCAATCACATTCAACACAAAAACAATCACTCGCCCATACAGTATAGAAAAACATTTCAACAAACAATTTACAGAATCCACAACTCACAAAACAAACAAAACATACTGATAAATTACACACGCAATCAAACAACTAAAATCCACACCCATCACACTAACAATACAGCAAACAATCACAGCAATACAACACAGCAAAACAAACAACTCAGTTGGGCCTGACAACACAAACATACACCACCCATACATGGGCACGGGGGAGGGGTTGGGGGGGTTAACCCCCCCCCCAAATCATAGGTCACGAAGGGGGGGGGGTTGGGGGGGGGGGGGCCACCCCCCCCCCTACGGCCTCTGAGACCTATCCCCCCCCCCCTAAGGCCCATTTTTGACCCCTCCCCCCCCATCGACCCCTTGAACCCCTGACCCCCCCCCCCTAAGGCCCACTTTTTGACCACCCCCCCTCACTACACAATCCCAAAAAATGCTTAAAAAATGGTAAAATTTCGTCAAAAAATTGTAAATTTTGGTCAAAAAAATGGTACCCGGGGTGTGACCACCCCCCCCCCCTGCTTTTTTACAAAAAAAACACCCCGGGGTGTGACCCCCCCCCCCTGGATAAACCCCCCCACCCCCGGGGGGTGCCCCCCGCCTGGGGGGGGGGGTGCCCTGCGCCCCATTTTTAGGAGGGGGGTTTTCCCCCCCCCTAGGAGGGGGGGGGGGGAAAAGTACCCCCAATTTTGGAATGGTGAGGAAAAAGTCTTTAGGCCTCTTCTTGCCTGAGCTTCTGTGTGTTGTGGTTTTGATGGTGTAAGAGCTATAAAGCAAGCTCAATGCTGTAATAAGGGGGGTGTTGTGCTCTAATTGTGTGTTTTTCCTCTATTTTTTTTTAAATCTCGAAACGCGATGGGTGTAATGTGCACCCGAGAAATAACACGATATGGGTATTTTGGGTTTCTCGGATTTTAAACCCGCTTAAGCCCTCTAATTTGGCGTTTACCCCCCCCACTCCGGACCGACTTGCCATGTATGACACCACCTTAACATTTAGGCAACAAAGCACTACAATACCTTACACAACTGCGCTAACATTATAAACACAAACACAATACCACACAGTTGGGAACTCTCCAACTACATTCCAATTCCAAAACCAAACAAAAACATAAAACAACAGCCAATCATTCTGGCCCATCTCACTCATATTTGTACTTGCAAAAACTTGTGAAAAATTATACTCCCATACATCACAAGCAACATACCAAACACAACATACCAACACGGCTTCAAAAAACAACACTCCACATACACAGCATTACAAACACTTTACACTCACATAGCAGCAGGTTTCAACAAACCAAAACCACCACACCGCACAGTTGTTGTAGCACTGGACATGTCCAAAGCTTTTGACACTGTCAATCACCACACACTCATACACAAACTCGCACAAACACAAGTACCAACAACAATCACAAAATTCATAAACAACTACATCAAAGGCCGCAAAGCATACACCACATACAACAATCACAAATCAAAACAAAAACTCATAAAAACAGGAGTCCCACAAGGCTCCTGTCTATCACCCACACTATTCAACATCTACACCGCAGACATTCCAGCACCACCACCAAACGTACACATCATAACATATGCAGACGACATCACAATATACGCATCACACCCAAACCACCACATAGCACAACAACAAATACAACCATACTTACACGCAATACAAACATGGACAGACAACAACCAACTCACACTAAATGCAAGCAAAACAACATCCACACTATTCACACCAGACCCTGAAGAGTACAACACACAACTATCACTACAAATAAACAACACAACACTCATCACAACTAAAAACCCAAAAATCTTGGGGCTCACTTTTGACCCCAAGCTCACATTCAACACACACACATCGCAAATACACAAAGCAAAGCACGCAAAACCCTCAAAATCATAAATGCACTCAGAGCAACATCGTAGCAGGGTAAACCAAAAGCCAGACACTCACACGCAGATACAAGGGGGTGTGTCTAATCACTCGGCGCCAATTAATCGAGTATTGCCAGCACAGTCTGGGGCCCCACAAACATCAAACACACAAATATCCTTTTTTTTTTTTTTTTTTTTTTTTGTTTTTTTTTTTTTTTTTTTTTTTTTTTTCTTTTTTAACAAACTGTACAAAAACATGCTTACTCATTCTCTTCGTTTCTTGGAATGGGGGGGCTCCGCCCCCCCCCCCCCGATTGGGCGGAGCCCCCTGTTTTTTTGCTCCTCTCGATCGCCCTCTTCTGCTTTGCTTTTTTGGTGCTTTTTGTGTTTTTTTGCTTTTTCTTTTGCTTTTTTTGCTGGGTTTTGGTTTTTAGAGTTTGGGTAGTTGTGATGTGTGTCTTAGTTGTGATAGTTGTGTGCTTGTACTCTGCAGGGTCTGGTGTGAATAGTGTGGATGTTGTTTTACTTGCATTTAGTGTGAGTTGGTTGTTTTCTGTCCATGTTTGTATTGCGTTTAGGTATGGTTGTTTTTGTTGTTGTGCTATATGGTGGTTTGACTGTGATGCATATACTGTGATGTCGTCTGCATATGTTATGATGTGTACATTTGGTGGTGATGCTGAAATGTCTGAGGTGTAGATTTTGAATAGTGTTGGTGATAGACAGGAGCCTTGTGGCCTGCGGGACTCCTGTTTTTATGGGGTTTTGTTTTGATTTGTGATTGTTGTATGTGGTGTATGCTTTGCGGCCTTTGATCTTGATGTAGTTGTTTATGAATTTTGTGTTTGTGCGAGTTAGTGTATGAGTGTGTGGTGATTGACAGTTTCAAAAGCTTTGGACATGTCCAGTGCTACAACAACTGTGCGGTGTGGTGGTTTTGGTTTGTTGAAACCTGCTGCTATGTGAGTGTAAAGTGTTTGTAATGCTGTGTATGTGGAGTGTTGTTTTTTGAAGCCCACCATCTTGGTATGTTGTTTTTAGGTATGTTGCTTGTGAGAGTGGGAGTGAGTATGGATTTTTTCTACAGTTTTTTTTTGCAAGGTTTGGATGATTGTTATGAGATCGGCCTGAATGATTGGCTGTTGTTGATATTTTTGCTTTTTGGTTTTGGAATTGGAATGTAGTTGGAGAGTTTCTAACTGTGTGGTATTGTGTTTGTGTTTATAATGTTAGTGTAGAGTTGTGTGTAGTAAAGTATTGATAGTGCTTTGTTGCCTAAATGTTTAAGGTAGTCTGAAAATTACATGTGCAAGTAAAGTAAGTCCGGTAAAAGTAAGGTGTGGTAAACCCCAAATTCAAGGGGTTGGAATTAAACGCAAAATACCATTCGTTTTTTTTCTGGAGTGCATTTTACCATTGCGTTTTTTAATTAAGTAAATTCAAAGTTGAAGTTGATGGTGAAATTTTATTTGTAAAGTAAAAGTAAAAGTAAGACCTGTGTTGAAGGAGAAGTATAGTGTGAAAAAATGAGCAATGTAACGTGAGAGTAAGCAAAAGAAATGTTATGTGCATGTTGTGTGTATGTGTTGTGTGTGTGTGTGTGTGTTTGAGCTCTAAAGCTTAAACGTGCATTTCAAACTATTGTGTTTGGAGTGTGTAAAGTCATAATTAGTCATTTTTATTTTTCTCGTATGTTCCAAAATGGGTGTGTGTTGTGGGTGTGCCTCTGTTCTGTGTGTAGTGGTTACAAAAAGCCCACAATTACCTTTCAATTTGGGGCGTAAGTCCGTCCTTTCTCCGCTCGTTGGGTGTCTCACCCCGGGGTGTGGATGTGTGCAAAATCCGAGTTCCAGAGGGTAAAAGTAAAGTCTGTCCACCCCGTGTGCTAGATTGTGTGAAAAAAGTGGGGGCGGAGTGGGTGTGAAGTAACACCCCGGGTAATTGAAATTTCAAAAGTAAGATAAAAGTAAAAGTAAAGGTAATCCAAATCCGTTCTTTATTCTTTTGACCAAAATGCAGTGTGAGTCAATGGGCCTGAATGATTGGCTGTTGTTGATGTTTTTGTTTGGTTTTGGGATTGGGATGTAGTTGGAAGGGTTGGCAACCTGTGTGGTATTGTGTTTGTGTTTATGATGTTGGTGAAAGTCTTTTTCCCTAGTGACGGAATTGTACCATTCTTTTTGCGTAAGCATTTTTGGGATTGTTTAGTTCGGGGGGGGTGGTCAAAAATGGGCCTTAGGGGGGGGGTCAGGGGTTCAAGGGGTCGATGGGGGGGGAGGGGTCAAAAATGGGCCTTAAGGAGGGGATAGGTCTCAGAGGCCGTAAGAGAGGTGACCCCCCTACCCCCCTTGGGTGACTTTGATTTGGGGGGGGGGTTTACCCCCCCCCACCTCCCCCGTGCCCTGTATGGGATTTAGCAGCTACTGTATGTTTGTGTTGTCCAGGCCCAACTGAGTAATGGTGTCTTGTTTTGCTGTGTTGTATTGCTGTGATTGTTTGCTGTACTGTTAGTGTGATGAGTGTGGATTTTAGTTGTTTGATTGCGCGTGTAATTTTGCGGTATGTTTTGTTTGTTTTGTGAGTTGTGGATTGTGTAAATTGTTTGTTGAAATGTTTTGCTATGCTGTATGGGCGAGTGATTGTTTTTGTGTTGAATGTGATTGCCCTGTTTTTGTCTGTACATTGTTTTTTGTTGTTGAGTTGTGCTATTGTGTTGTATAGTTTGTAAGAGTTGTGTTTGTGGGTAAAGTGTTTTGTGATGTGTTGCTGCCAGATGTTTGCTTTATGTTCTGCTATTTGTTTTTGTATTTGTTTGTTTAGCTGTTGTATGTTTGGATGTTTGGAGTCTGCTTGTCTGAGTGCGTTGCGGTGTTGTGTGAGTTGTATGATATGTTGTGGTAGGTGGCCTGTTTGTGTGCTTAACTTCACCTTTGGGAATATATGCTATGTCTGCTTGAATAATGAGTTTTGTAAGTGATTTGTTTGCTTGATGTATGTTTGTGGTGGGTGGGAGTGTTTGTATGTTGTCTTCTATGTGTTTGGTGAATGCTTGCCAGTTTGCTTTTTTGTAATTAGTGAATGTTGTTTTGGTGTATTGTTGTTTGTGTGTGTGCATGTTTAGTGTTGTGAGTATTGGTAGGTGGTCTGAATTGAGTGCATGTAGTGTTTGTCATGAGTGGGTGTTGTTGATGTTTGTTGAGATTGTTGTGATGTCTGGAAATGTTTGTTGCTGATTAGTTGCTGTTGGTTTGCGTGTTGATGTATTTGTGTTGAGTATATGTGGTGCTTTTAGTTTTATGATTATGTCTGCTACTGCTTTCCCTCTACAATCTTCTATGGGAACAGTCAGAGAATGAGGGTTTGTGTACTACCTGTGATTGATTGTGTTGTCTTGTTTTTTGAGTTGGGTGTATGATGTGTGTTTTGTCTGCTATTTGGTTGTTTTTTGTTGTTGCTGATTGAGTGTCCCTTGGAGGGATGTATATGTTAGCGATGTCTATGTGTTGCTTTTTTGTTTTGTGTATGAGTGTTATGAGTAGGCTCTGCATTGTTTCTTGTTTGTATTTGTGGTTATTTTTTTTGGATTGTGTTGTTATAAGAGATAGTTTCTTTGCTGTATGTATATGAGTAGACCTCCCCCAGTTTTGCCTTGTCTATTGTCCTTGTCAGCAAAAGGCGCAGTATCCCAGTTTAATCCTGTATTTGTTTGCGATGCTTTTGAGTTTTTGCTTTTTGCACTGTGATAAATCCCTGGCTCAGTATTCCTTGGCGAGCATTTGTAGCTCTGTGGTGTTTGTGTTAATTCTATTGAGAATGTTTACTTGTCCATTAAGTTATTTTCAGTTTTTAATTTGGAGTGTTGAGTGTTTAAGTATCTTTTTGTGCTTGTTGTGCTGTGTTGTTTGGTGTTAGTTGTGAGTTTGTTGTTTGTGTTGTGTTGTTGTTTTTTGGTGTTTGTTTGTTGTTTTGTTTTTGTGGTTATTGTTTTTTTTTTGTGTTTGGTGTACAGTGTGTAATTGGCAAGACCATGTTGGTTGTTGTTTATATTGTTTAGGTGTGGTTTGCCCACATTTTGCATGTACCCAGTGTGGTGTGTGTTTGTTTTTGCATTGTATTAGTGTTTATTTGTTAGTAATGTTTGTATTGCAAATTTTACATGTGCCGTATATTACTGTGACCCTGGGACCAGGGTTGGTTTCGACGTCCCACGCGCGCAGTATTTGAAGCTCCAACCAGAGCGCAGGTTTCGGATTGGAGCTTGGCAAAAAGGTGCCAGTTGGTAACTGGTTTTGTTGTGATCCTGATTTGAAAACAAAGCATTGAGGGATGTTGTTTCGCTTCGTTTTGCATTCCCACCACGATCAGGCCAGGATACTGGAAACTCACTAATTTTTTGATCTGAAACATCGAATATTTTTTATGAATTTTTTATTAAAACAAAAAAAAAACGAAATGACGTGAAAAATAGGAAAAAAAGGATGTTTTTTTAATATGCAAATAATTGATGATGATTTACAACAAGGGGGATGATTTATTCTACAGTGAACACCAGAATAAATCTTCCCCTCTCTGTTAGGAATTTTATCCAAATTTTTGCTCTCTGCTTTAACACAGGGGGGAATAAATATTCTGAGGAGGGAGAGATCTGTTCTGGTGTAAACCTGAATAAATCTTCCGGGGGGGAACAATGGCGTGCCCAGGATTTCATTTCAGGAGGTGGGTCTGGGGGGAATAAATACTAACCCTGAAGGGGGGTTAGGCGGGCGGCAGCCCCCAGAAATGAGGATCTGGGAGGCAAGAGTCCCCCAGCGGGGTCAAGGGGCAGAGCCTCTTGGCATGAGGATCCGGGAGGGGGGGGGGGCAGAATACCCCCTGAAGAAGAAAATTCTTAATTTAAGGCGCTAAAATACACTAGAAATTTTAATTCCTGATGATACTTATTACAAAATTTAAGGGTTTTTATCCCCATACATTTAAAATATGTGTTTAAAAAAAGTTAATAAGAAGTTAATGGTGTTTATAGTAGTTTTATTTGTATTTGTTATTTTATTTGTTAGTTTTACATGTATGCCTTAACTATTGAACGACATAATCAATTTAAAATCAAAAACCTAAGATAAACGGTCAATTTAAACTACCCGCGAAGCGGGGAAAATTTGGTTTTTTAACTATTAATATGCTTTTCGAAGGCATTAGAGAAGTTTCTGTATGAATATTAAAGGAAAAAAATTTTCTCTCTCAAAATACAAAAAACGTAAGGGTCCCCCTGCCCCCTCCTTATGGGCACGCCACTGGGAGGAAGATCTATTCTACGACACCGGCGAACCTGCCCATTTGATTTATGGGTATTGCAGAATAACAAAATTAAAATTTGGGATCCCCAGGATATTCTGCTCCATAGCTGAACACGGTCAAAAAGCCAAGGGGGGTGTTTACCTCGGGTAAATGACATTTCAAAATCTAGGGGGGGTGGTCCTAGGGGGGTCGAACCCCCCCCCTAGCTTTCTAGGGGGGGTCTACCCGGGGTGGAAGATTTTTAAACCTAGAAGGGGGTTCAGGTGGGGTCCAATTTCCGAAACAAAATACTTTTAAACCATTAAAAGTTTAATAATAGTTTTTTATGAGATAATACTGCAATTTGTTGAATAAAAAGCGATATTTAGGTATAAAAAGGGTGTAAAAACATGAATTTGTGTTTAAAATTCACGTTTTTAGAAGAAAATTTAGTATAAAAAAAGTACTTAAAATTTTTTAGAGGGGAGGGGGGGTCAGATTTCAAAATCTAGAGGAGGGTCAGACGGAAAAAATTCGAAAATTTGGGGGGAGGAGGGGCCCTAGATTTTTTTCTAGGGGGGGAGCCCAAAATTTCGAGGCTAGGGAAGGGTGGACCCCACCCTACCCCCCCCCCGTTCATCTAGGTTCTGCTCTGGCAAATAGCATATTAAGC
>JASAMX010024420.1:0-23461 GCA_030248175.1 Microlaimidae sp. YZB2_3 | reverse complement strand
TCGATTGTTTGTATAGTGCCGAAATTAAATGCACACATTTAATTTTGGCAATTTTCAATTTTTTTAAAAACTAACTTAATTAAATAAAAAAACTACTTTCTTACAGTAAAACTTTTGTGACGCAACGCAGTATCGTTAAAGCTTCGAAATGAGCTATCAAACATGAAAATCGGGCCACACAGTGAAAAGTTACATAGGAAAAACAAAAAAGTGCCGAAATTAAATGCACTACCCTAGTTTTGATTATTCATTCAAATTAATTTTCGAATTTTTACGTGTATTATTATTTTTATGGTACTTATAACTTTACAGTTATACAGGAAGTATTGTGGAAGATTTGGTTTCCGGGTCATCATGGGCCCTGCTTCTTTCACACTAACCCCAACTCCAGGTTTCCCTTTTGCATTTCAAATAGAAATTTTAGGGATGAAAACACAGCGCGCCAGAAAAGATTATGACCATAATAAATGGAGCCACTGTGATATTATCCGCGTTGTAGTTAATAAATATTTCATTCACAATGCTTTGCAAAACACTAACACAAAATAGCAATAAAATAGAATCTTTTAAACTGTAAGTTTTATAATAATCAACATTATTAAAATAATTCAGTATAACACTTATTCTAAATTAACGGAAAACGATTTTGATGTTTATTTCTATTTAAAATAATAGGCATCCAGTTTATGCGGCCAAGGTAGCAGACAAAAATGCTTCTTTTTTAATTCATATCACAACTTGCAATATATTACCTTTTTTAAGTTTGAGGCTTTAAGTTTTTTTAATTAATAATATTGACGTTTTTTGTTTAAACTTGTTTCGGTTTTTAAGTTACACATATTAAACTGAATTTCATACCGTTTTAATATTAATTTTGGGATGCAATTGCTTTATTATTATTTTGCTTGTATACAATAACATTTTTTAAATTTATTAATTCAAGTGAGTGTATAACTCTTGTTACAATTTCGTATAAATGATTTAAAATAATTCGTATAGAACAAAGTACGTCAGATTTTTAGTCTAACCTAAAAGTTGTAAAAGTAGTGTTTATAAATAAATTAAAAATCCATAATAAATATAAAATGTACTAATGTTTATCTCTTAGTTTTTTTTGCTAAAACTGTAAGCGAAAGTTTGCGTAATAAATAAACGCAAGCGCGAACATCTCAGCATCGCACTAGCTTTAGGATCTAACGCAACTTTTTTCGCCACAGACGCCCCTTTTGAACAAGCTTGTAGGATCTGACGCAACCAAATCAAATTGGTTAACTCTCCCACTTCGGATCTCGTAGTCATACCCCCTTTTTCAGAATTTATTAATTTGGTACCTTTTTTTGATAAGATTTGCGGTTTTAAACAATAAAACAAGTTTTATATTTATCTAGAACAATTCATTTGAGGGAAAATTTTTAATTTTAGATTGTAGCTGCAATAAGAGTTTTTATGACGCGTCAGACCACGGTGATAGCCAATTTTCTATCCCAGACCATTATGCAAAATTAAACTTTTCTACTTTAACATTAGCCAAACCCTTGCCCTATTCGTATTCAGTTAATTAATTTAACCTGAGAAAATTACTGACCGGTTTAATCTGATATATATTTTTAACTATAAATGGTAAATAATATAATTTTAACGAGCACACGTGACTGGGCTGTTCTCGATCATTAAAAATAGACAATAGGACGTTAACTTTGTTATTCCCTTTCTGAATATAAAATCTTTGAAATATAACTTGGTTGGCAACCGAACAATAATGGGGCTTTAAAAAAGGTAATTAATTTCACTGCTTGCAGTCAGTGCAAAATTTTTTTGTGGTCTTTAATTTTCTTACATTATAAATCTGGAATTATATCTGGTAAATGGAAAATCTGGAGTACAGGGTCGATGTATCCGAAACTCCTGCGATATATATTAGTGTTGTAACAAGTATTGATTTTGAATTATTTTAAGTAAAAGTAATTAGAAAAATTTTAATTTAAGTAAAATAAGAGTAAAAGTAATTAGTAATTTATGATTTTTTATTTTAAGTAAATTAAAAATAAAAATAATGGTGAAAATTATATTTAAGTAATGTAAAACTAAGACCTATTTTTTAAGTAAAAGTAAGAGTAAAAGTATAATAAAAATAATTTTAAACAGGAGCAAAACACAGGTTTTTGGAGCTCGAAAGCTCTGTTCTAAAGTTTTTTTGCTAATTTTATCTATAAATAATCATTTTAATAAGTTTTTTAGTCAAAATGAATGGTTTTAGTGTGTTAGCGGCTTACAAAATTATCTTCTGTCATTCGCTTTACAACAAGTCCATAGGGAATCTACCCATTGAAATTACTTAAATTTTACTTAAATTGATTTAGGTATTTACAGTGAAAAATCCGAGTAAGAGTAAAAATAAAAGTATATGAAATTTCAAAAGTCATGTAAGAGTAAAAGTAAAAAGTAATTGAAATTTCAAAAGTCGAGTAAAAGTAAAAGTAAAAAAATCCAAAATTCGTTACTTTTATTACTTTAAGTAAAAGTAACTTTTACAACACTAATATACACTAGTGATGTTCTCCAGAGCGGTTGAGCAACCCCCGGATCTCCGCCCTATTTTCCTACTAACTATTATAAATAATTAAAATAATGACGCTATTGTTTGTTTTTCTCAAATTTTTTTGTAAATTAAATTTTTTCAGAAACCTATTAAAAACAATAAAAATAGTCTAGTAAAAATGCATATAGAGTAACTTTATGCGCTTGCATATAGAGTAACTTCCTGCGCCCATTTGTTTAATAGGGCGCTGGTGCATATTTAACCATCGCGCGTGCATTTTGAATTCATGTTTCTTAAACACTAAATTCGGCACTGATGGCCTTCAGCGCCTACTATAACATCTCTTAACTATTAAAATCTGGTTTCGGATTTAATCAATCCAAAACAGAAAATTTAGTCAGTTTTCTGCCTTAAAGGTGCGGTGCGAAGTGAAACTTTTTGTCGTCGATTTTGATAATTTTTTGTGAAAACATTACCCCTGCCCCAATAGCCCCAAAACTTTTTTTCAACAAAATATCTCCAGTGGTTCAGGGGTTATGACCCCCAAAATTGGCGTTTTTTGACAATTCGGTACGTGACAAATTGCTCAATAAGTATAAAGATTTAGGTTACAAATTATGTATTTGAAAAAAGCGGGTACTTTCTACTTTACTTTGATACCTTGATCGTTAAGATTGCTGCAGTATTTGTCAAGATATTGCGTTTTTGTACAAAAAACCCTCGATTCTTTCACAAAAATCCGAAGTGAAGGAAAAAAAGGTCGGGCAAACTTCACAAAATCACTGTCGTCATTTGGTGTTTTTAACGAAAAAATTGCGGGTTTTCTGTACGGGAAACGCAATATTTCGACAAATATTAGACCAATCTGAACGATCAAGGTATCAAATTAAAGTAGAAAATATCCGCTGTCTTTGAGTGCATAATTTGTAACGTAAATCGTTATACCCATGTCCCATTAAGCAATTTGTCACGTACAGAATTGTCGAAAAACGCCATTCTTGGGGGGTCATCATAACTCCTGAACCACATTTTTGGAGATATTTTGTTGAAAAAAAATTTATGTGGGCTTTTGGGGTAGGGGTAATGTTTTCACAAAAAATTATCAAAATCGAAAACAAAAAGTTTGACTTCGCACCGCACTTTTAAATAAGCACAAAATCGCTCATTTAACGGGCAGAGCTCCGGAGATACCTCCCCTTTTAATGGTCGGAACTCCGGAGTATGATATTGGAGGGTAAGAACATCACTGGGATACAACCTAGGTGTATTGAGGGGTAAAATTTTATGTTTAGGCCTGCCACCTTGGCATAAGTTTTTAGTAAGATGTCCAAACTTATTTAAGCTTGGCTCGGAACCAAAGTTACTGGGTTCTAGTGGCCTTACAGGAACGATGTTACCAATTAAATTTCTAATGCCCTAATCTACTACTTTAATACTAAACCCATCTACATCAGATTTAATATTTGGGCTTCTTGCTAGTTGCTACCAAGGCTACAAAAAATTCCAATTTGAGCTCGATTAACTCAGTATTAAAGATATATGTTTGTTCCGGACGATATAGTGATTTGATTCCTTAAATTGTTCCTTTAAAGCACATTTGCACCATAATTGTTGAATTATGTTTAACTGACCTTCTTAAATTGTATATAAGAAGTTAAAAGTGGCTAATTATGTAAAACTGTGCTGTTATTTATGACATTTAAAAAACTTAAATTGGAAAACAGTTTTTTTTTTAAATACAACCATTTGAAAAAATATAGAAACATCAGACGTTTACAAATTGATATTTCTGTTACGAATCAGTTTTAATCAGTTCAATTTAATTTAATAATTAATTGTTAAAAAAGCATTTAAATTCTAAAAGCTGGTTCATATTTATGTAAAAACGTCGTATACAAACACAGCGTATAAACGCATGGAAAAACGTCCTTTGGACTTTGTCCAAAGGACGTTTTTACATAAGTATGAACCAGCCTTAACTGTTTTTACTTAAACATTTTAAGTTGCTTTGTTATTAAGTATATAGTTAAATGCAAAACTGCAAATCATCGAAGTAACCCAGATTGCCTATATTTAATTCGGCAGGATAGATACACTAGTGATGTTCCTACCCTCGAATATCATGCTCCGGAGCTCCGACAATTTAAAGCTGAGGAAGCTCCGAACTGCAAATCATCGAAGTACATAACCCAGATTGCGTATATTTAATTCAGTAGGGTAGATACATTTATACTAGTGATGTTCCTACCCTCCAATATCATGCTCCGGAGCTCCGAAAATTTAAAGTAGAGGAAGCTCCATCCTTTAAATGAGCGATTTAAAGCTTATTTAAGCTTAAAATAATTTTAAACGACTCTAATTGTATTTGTAGAACTATTTTTATTGTTTTAAATAAGTTTCGGAAAAAATATAGTTTACAAAAAAATTTTAACAAAATAATTAATGCCCTCACTCCTTAATTATTCACGAACTTAGTATAAAATTAGGGCGAAGCTAACGGGGGTTGCTCCGAAGCTTCTAAGAGCGGAGCCCCGCTTCGGAGCTCGGACCTTAGGGGAACATTATTAATTATACATGTATCTGTATCTAGTGGTTGTAAATTTGTATCAAATCTATATACTGACGAAAACCTTAATTAAGTAAAGTCTCCTTACAAAAATAATGTGTACTGGAAAAAATTTTCAGGTGAGCATATCTCGCTAACGGTGAGATTGGCTTTTAAATTTGTATAGAATAAGACGTTAGCTATGTAATGACAAAAATGCATACGAGTAAAAGAATGTCCGACTGTGTGTTACACGATTGTTCTAATTATATGTTAAAAATCCACAGCGTGGATTTTTAATTAGGTAAAAAGATTTACTACGACTGGTGGAATAACCTACAGTTTGATAATTTTCATGAGAGATTTTCTGTATAATACTGATGAATATTTGACCCTTTTTCTTGAATTTTACAGTGTGTATTTATTCTACAGTATTACGTGGAAGAACTTTTATGTAGATTCTTAGATGATTCTTCCTCTAAATATTAAACAATATTATGTGGAAAGCCTCAGTCACACTATCTCTTTCTTTGATGCATTCTTGACTATATATTAATATAATTATCACCAATATTAGCCTTTGTGGTAGTGTGATCATGCTCCAGAGCTGCGCCCCTTAAGGTCTCTCCGGACAGTTTTTATTGCAGAGCGTTGAGTAATAAACCAATTGAAATAAAGAGCACAAATTACCGATTTTTATTTAAACACAATTTATTTTTAAATTATTATACTTATAGAGTATTATAATATTTTAAGTTATTCAAATGACGAAAATTTGACTAATTGGCGAAAAGCAGGCAACAAATCCTGTTTACAATAATGATATTTTTAGAATTTATGTAAAATAAATTTTTAAAATTATAAAAAAATAAAAAAATACATTATTAAAATCAAACAAAATTGTGGCCAAATCTGTTTTATGTGGGAATCGATCTCGGGACCTTTCAAAATGTGACGAAGCGCTAACCGACTACGCCACAGCTACCATGGGATGATGAGCTCTAAAAGCGATTTATAAGCACACACTCTGAAATAAATAGATAAAACGCACGACGCACGACAAAATTATTTATGCGTTAAAAAATACAAAAGATATTATGGCCTTCCAAAAATTATAAATTTCAATAGAAATATACTATCTGGAGCTTTAAATTTTACCAAATTAAAATAAATCGAAGTTTTAACGAAATTTTGAAAAAATTAACCCCCATTTTTTACGGAAAATTCTTTATTAAACCATAAATACAACAATATTCAGCTTAATTTTTACGTACGTAAAGGAGGGTAATTGTGTCTCTCTATTGAAAGTATTTTTTAAATAAATAGTGTGCAGTAAATATTTTTAAGGGTTTTAAAAAAATTTCATTGCAATTTGATTTTTAATATCAATTATTTCAATTATTTACAAAAATATAATGAATGTTCACTTTATAATCGTGATATTTCTGCCTTTTTAACACTCATATAAATTTTTTAGTGAAATATTACTGTATTTCACGAGATTTCGTATGCCAAAAATCGCGATTTTCCATACTTAAGAAAACTGTCCGGAGAGACCTTAAAGGTGCGGTGCGGAGTCAAACTTTTTGTCTTCGATTTTGATATTTTTTGTGAAAATCTTACCCCTACCCCCAATAACTCACAAAAAGTTTTCAACAAAATGTCTGCAGTTAGTCAGATATTATGACCCCCAAAAATGGTATTTTTCGACAATTCTGTACGTGACAAATTGCTCAATGGGTATTACGATTTACGTTACAAATTATGCACTCACAGAAAGAAGCTACTTTTTACTCTAATTTGATACCTTGATCGTTAAGATTGGTGCAGTATTTGTCGAAATATTACGTTTCCCCTACGAAAATCCCGCGAATTTTTCGTTAAAAACACCAAACGACGGCAGTGATTTTGTGAATTTTACCCAACCTTTCTTTCATTCACTTCGTGTTTTTAGCGAAAATCGAGTGTTTTTTGTACGAGAAACGCAAGATCTCGACAAATACTGCACCAATCTTAACGATCAAGGTATCAAATTAAAATAGAAAATAGCCGCTTTTTTTGAGTGCATAATTTCTAAAAAAAATTGTTATACCCAATGAGCAATCTTTCACGTACAGAATTGTGGAAAAACGCCATTTTTGGGAGGTCATTACTTTTAAACCACTCCGATATTTTGTTGAAAAAAATTTTGTGAGCTATTGGGAGCAGGGGTAAAGTTTCCACAAAAAATTATCAAAATCGAAGACAAAAAGTTTGACTCCGCACCGAACCTTTATATTAGCGATTTCAAGCGTATTTAAGCTTGAAATATGTACTACGATTTGTAAGTAATTTTATTTACTTAGGTAATAATAATTTTTATCATTGTTGTTAATAAGTTTTGAAAAAAATTTGTTTACAAAAATTTTTTTAAAAATAATTTTTGGCCTTATACTCTTTGTATGTTCATAAAATTAGTACTAAAATAAGACGGAGCTCCGGAGAATGTCTCAAATGAGAATATGCCAAAATCACGTATGACAGTAACAAATCACCGAATTCCATAGAAAAATCAGTGGAAAAAAACAACATCACGGGAAAAATTTTCTGGAGAAGAGCACAATAGTAACTGTTGCCCGGCGAATAAAATCACAGTCAATATAAAATCGACTTTGGGACTGCTGGGGCGGGTCCACTAAACGCGTGCTGACTACGTGCTGTCTTAGCACGTTGTTTAAAACTCTTGTTAATGTTTTAATTTCTGGGTTTTTTCTCAAAAAATCTAACAAAACTTCTTGTTTACTTGGCGCAAACTGATATTTTATTAATTTTATACATATTTGTTGTATATACAAACTAATAAAGCAATAACCCCTAGTTACGGGCTAGCAAAACTCCTAACTACGGTTTAAGGCTTTATTAATATTTATTTCAAACAAATTATGCATAAAACTCTTTAATATTAATTATTCTATCTAAAAAAAAGTCCCATAAGTTTTCTCAAGAAAAAAAACCAGAAATTAAAACATTAACAAGAGTTTCAAACAACGTGCTAAGATAGCACCTAGTCAGCACGCGTTTAGTGGACCCGCCCCTGTGTGCGCTGTATAGAACTTAAAAATAGTTCCAAGCCTTCTTAATACCAGGTCCTAATTACTTGGTTTTTGACTTATATTCCGCAAGAAAAACGTAATCCCATCTCAACTCATTTCCTGGCGGTTATGAATCATTTTGCCAAAACCAAGTAGTATACGTATACGTCCATACTTAAGTGATAGCTTATATCCTTAGTATTGCTAACTTTTTATCGCGTTTGTGAAAAAATTACTATACATTTGAGAAAGAAAACGTGCTCAGGGATGCGCTCGAGATCTCAATTAATATCCCATCTCAGAAAATTTTTGACTCTTCCGCAGCAATTGAAACAACGCTCAATTACATACGTCGAGGAAACCAAGTTCAGTCTTAACATGTTCGAATAGATGACATTATTTTAGCGCTGATATCAATTATTCATTTCACTTTATATGTATGAGCGCATCATTCCAATGAATGGTAAAAAGGTTATGAACGAATAGAAAATTGAAATTACGCGCAATTATTGCCTAAATTAAACCTATATCTTGCTTTGTTAATTGAATCGAATATTTAACAACAAAACAATTAATGCTTGTGAACAAAAACTATTTAATAATAAAATTGAAATAGCCTATTTTATCAAATTAAATATTCGAGCAGAACTGTCATTTTTCTAACGTCTAAAAATGACTGATTTTAGCATATCATTTAAAAAGGTCAGATTTGAAAAATAATTTCTGCGGTATATAATTTAACAACCAGCATTAACCATAAGACTTTATGGTTCGCTTATTTCTCCATACATTTTTCAAGAAATCAGTTAGATTTAATTCGTAATGTAGTTTGCCTGTGTTTGAAATTACTATTGATACGTCAAGATTTCTTACCGCGTATATCATAAAAAATAATGAAATTCTGAAAACGTATCACAAAAATATTAAAGTCCGAGCTTATCTCCGTAAACATTTATTATTTTTAATTATTTATCTATATTTATCGTGGTATTTTGATTTTAAATTTATAATTATGCGTGGATATGTGAGAGCTGCAGATTAGAAACACATTTTTTTTTATTTAATGATTTATTTATTTGGTATGTACTTTGTCTATTTTGAAATTTGGTTTTTGAAACCTAAATCCACAAAAACTTTACTAATAAATAAGCTTATATTTAAAATCCTGGTATAATTTTCTGTATTTTTGAGCTTTTGTACTGGAATCCACCTTTAAATGGTACATATGTATTTAATTGAAATAACTTATTTTCTCTAAAATTGAGGAACTTTCTCTCACGCAATCTTTCCTGAACTCAAAATGAACAGAAGCGCTATATAGAAATTAATGTTCGATATCATTCGCATTTTTTACGCAAAAAAAGCCAAAAGCATAAATTGAAAACACGATAGTGACTCAATCTATGATTAAACTTTTTTAAATAACTTTAAAAGTAAGCCACAGTAAAAACGCGTGTCATTGTCTGCATTTCACTGTATAGTAGCATAAAACCAAAAACAACGAAAAAACCTTTTATGTGGCTATTTATTGCCGTATTGATTTTTTGTTTAACAAAATTTGGAGCAGTCGTTAACAAAAGTTTGAAATGTGCTTCACTATCTTTAAGCATCTAAATTTTGTAATTCAAATTCCAAGTCAGAGTTCAATCGTTTTAGAAATCCGTGGGTCATGTTTTATTTTAATTTATGTAATCATTGTTTTAAGCTCACGTAAAACACTATTTCGTTGGGGACTTAAACCTTAATTTTTCACCTAAAATTTGAAAAACCTTCACGTTTTTCCTTTAAAAATTGTGTGCTCTACGGGTGTGTTTAGCTGTGTCTTAGCTTTAGTACTAAAGGTCAAAAATTTGTTTAGCCTTACATAGTTTTAGAACTATAGTTCTAAAACTATAGTTCTAATAACTATAGTTCTTTTGGGCTTATAAGCCCAAAAAGGTTTAGTACTAAAGCACTTTATCCTTACCTTTTGCCAAGCTGACAAATACGGACATGTTCGTATATTTAAAAAATATCCCTTTTTAAGATAATTCTTAGCATTGCACTGTTAAGTTTAGTAAAAAACTCAACATTAAAGACTTTTTTAAGTTTATTGCATCGGATTATAGTTTTTTCTTAAAAATACAATTTTTTAGGGTTAATTTTACAATTTTAAAGTTGCCCTTGTACTGTATATTGCAGTTTTTACTTTAAATGTATATAATCATCAGAAATGGTTAGTTATCAAGAATATTTTTTTATCTAAAGCAAAAAAAAACATTTAACCAACATTTTTTATTTGCGCTTACTGCCTAATAAACTTCACAAAATACCCATATGAAATAGTAAAAATGAGATTAGTTTCATATTAACCACTTAAAAACTCAAAAATTATTTAAAAAACAAAAAATCAGTCCTTTCTAAAACTTAAACAAAAATAAGAAAAACATAAAGAAGTAAAACCCTATCATTCAGAGTAATTTGAAACCAAAGGTAGTTTTAATCATTTAATTAGCATTATTGTTCAAATAACTCACTTTGTGTTATTTTTAAAATAAAAATAGCATATTTAACTTCAAGTGAGTATGGGGAACGGTTGGTTACCCGGGGTAAATTGCATCTTTAATTCTGGAAAGGAAGTCCTTGGGAGTCCTTCTGTACTTGCTGGTTTTCTAACGGGTGGACTCGGAATGAAAAATTTTGAAATTTAGAAGAAGGTCAGGGTGGGTCTGGTTTTTAAAATAAAATACTTTTGAGGTGTCAGAAAATTCTGAAAGGGGTCAAGTTAAAATATTTCAAAATTTTTTGGGGAAAACTTCGATTTTTGTCTAGAAGGGGGGGGGGTCCAAAATTTTGAGGTTAAGAGGTTGATGGTGAAATTCAGCCTACCTCCCCCTTTCACTGCTATAAATCTTATTAAATAATCATGTTTTTGGTATGGTGGGAACACTTAAGATTTTTTGGTGATTTGTCGCTTTCTTGGCAACAGCTACATAACGTTTTGCCGGGCCCATACTTTTGCCGAGTTTTGGCCAGCTAATTTTAGTTTAGCCGCGCTTTGGCTTTAGTACTAAGCCCAAAAAACCCTTTAGTACTAAAACACTTTAGCCTTAGCTTTAGTACTAATGACACACGTAGGTGCTCACTACATCATAAATGTGGCTTTTATGTAATATATAAGACTAATTCATTTTATTAAGCAATTTATTAAACTATCCTATGTATATTCCTGAGATATCTTCAGCTAAAACTGGCAAGTTTTTGCTAAAGAGTTCTCAATTAAAAATCTGAAATATCTTTTTAATCAAAAAGATTGGTATTGTAATTTTTAAAATAAATAATTTATTTCGTGATATTTAGTATATAACTTATGTCGTTGTGGTTTAAGGGCGTAGGAAATTGACTTATGCCATTTGATAAACTAAGCAGGAAATTGGCATAAGCTAATTTCCTATTTAGATTTTCAAGTTCCAATTGTTGCGACTCCAAGTATCCAAAAAAAGAGAGAAACGCGTTAAAAACAAGGAGAAGAAATAATTTTTATAATTTAGTTTCTATTATTTACTTATTATATTATTATCAAAAATATATAATATAGGGAAAAATGTGCAACTCCTGTTTGAAAAAGTGACAGTAACTATATCATTTAAATGACGATGGATCATTTAAATGTAACTAGGTACATTTAAATGTAACTCGCGGTTACATTTAAATGTACCTAGTTACATTTAAATGTAACCAGTCACATTTAAATGTAACCAGTTACATTTAAATTCGGGCTCAGCCGCTACATTTAAATTCAAAAGTTTTGTTCGGAAAAAAAACGCTACATTTAAATGAAATGTTTTGTTACATTTAAATGTAACTCGCGGTTACATTTAAATGTACCTAGTTACATTTAAATGATCCATCGTCATTTAAATGATATAGTTACTGTCACTTTTTCAAACAGGAGTTGCACATTTTTCCCTATATTATATATTTTTGTTATTATTATTATTATTAAAATTTTTATTATTATTATTATTTTTATGATTATTTTTTATTATTATTACTATTACTGTTATAATTATTTGTCCTTATTATTATATTTATTGTTAACTTATGATGAGTGTAAAAAATTATATTTTTAGAGGATTTTTATAATCAAAGGAATAATAAAATTTATGTGACTTAAAAATAAGTTTTAAAAAAATTTAAATCTATCTAAATTTACTATTTTAATGATGATTTCAAAAAACGTGCTGTAAAATAAAAAAAAACAGAAATTTTTTAATGTAAATCCATTATTAAAAGAGGTCACCGTAAACCAATTTTCGTGCAGTATAAGTTTAAACTAAAAAAACTTAAGAAAACGACAATTTTTTAAAATTTTATTGTACCCTTATGCCTACTGTGAAAAACATTTGAATTAGTCTATAAAAATTATAAGCGCAAGGAAAAGCGGTCGTGCAATCGCAGAGAATCGATGATTTTTTTACAGCGAGTAGTTCTCCTTGGCAAAATTTACCTTCATGAAACAAGACAAATTTTTATGCAACGCTTTAATTAAAAAAAAAACAACATTATTTTTGCATACTGCTCCAAAGTATTAAAACTTAGAATCATTTAATATCTCAGTATGATTCTTGGATAAACTGTACTAATATGATTCTTGGAATTTTATTTCGTAGGTTAAAGGAATAAAGACAGGTATATGAGGTGGGTAAAAGGCAGGTAGAAGAAGAGGCCGGTAGGAAGCAGGTAAAACCTATTTTCCCAATACAGCACGTTTTTGCCGATAAAAAAGTGATAAGAAACAAAAAATGATGACGTCTCGCCATGTAAGTAGGTTATAAGAATAAGCTATTAAGCTAATAATATAAGAATTATATTATAATAAGAATATAAGAATAAGCTAATAAGAATTATAATACAGTCCTGAGCAGAAATAAAGGTAGTTTTTAAACGCACTATAATGCCGCCATAATGCTGGCACAACGCTTAAACGGTTGTGATAAGAGGCGTTTAGAAGACTTGTAATATTAGGAGAAATTCGCGAATGGCCGCTTCCTTTGTTTACCATTTATGCCCGCCAATTCGGCAAACCTAGATATTTTATTCTTTGATTTAATTAGAATTAGATGCCCTATCGAAATGCTTTTCTAATAAAAAAATTATTTGTGAACAAAAACATTCCAACAAAATGTTTTGAATTTATAAAAAAACGGGCTTCATTGCAAAATAGCAGCACAATTAAGCTTTAAATAATTATTCTAAATTTAAACTATTTTTGTCAATTAAAATTAAAAAGTTTTTCACTGTGTAAAAAACAAAATATTTAATAAACCATGTTCTGGGCAGCTAATATTAAGTGTTTGCCCTCTTTTTACCTATTTTTAAAAATCAGCCATTCTATAATACCTCTAAACGCTTCAAACGCGGGGCGTATGAGCAAACAGAAAGGGAAGCGGCTGTGGTCTAACCCCAATTTCTTCTTTCTTCCGCTTTCCAAAAGCCCGGGTTACTTTATTGCGCCTAGGTGCATATTAGTCATCACATCGCTATACGACGGGCATGAAAAACTACCTTTATTTTTGCTCGGGACCGTAGAAATAGAAAAGTAAAGGAATATGTACAAAAATGTAGTTTAATTTATTGGTTTTAAAATTCATAAGCTAAAAACATCTATATCGAAATGTTAATTAACTTGGTCATATCATTCGCGGAGTATTGGAACACTTCCACAAGAAAATAAATAAAATAAAGAAAGAAAGCTGTGCAAATATATTTGTATCAAAGAAAACATAATATCGTTTATTTTCTTTGGGTTAGATTTCCGGATTATATTGAAAGATTTCCATATCCTCATCTGAAGTGTCCGTTTATGAAAAACCTACCAGACATGGTTATCACTAAAAACCATACCACTAGATAATTATCAGTTGTTTTATTAATTTATGAAATTTCATGGTATAATAGTTGTATTATACCATGAAAATTAATTCTCTTAATAACTTTTAATTCTATTTTTGCTATGCAAAAATAGAATTAAGAGTAGTTTAAAAAATTAAATCTTAATTAAGTAATTGAGTTGAAGTCCCCAGCTTATCGCGTTATATTCAAGTTAAATTTCAAAAGTTTTCTTCTAATAGCTTTTTAAAAGAATTAAAAAAATCATGATATTAAGCTTGAATAGAACCATAACAATAAATGAAAAACATTTAAATTAGGATAATTTTTGATTAATTTAGCCACTGGGAATCGATTAGCATTTTATTATTGTTTAATTATCGCAATAATTTTGATTATATTGTGTGCTACAGACGGCCCTCATGTCTAGTCGCATTTAATTTTGTATTTGCATTTAAGTATACCGGTAGGCTAATGGTAGGGTCGGTGTATAAGTTTTTTTTAGTAAAAAGGGTTTAACATTAGTTATACATTAATAGAATTATTGTTTATAGGCAAATAAAATCTATCTGACCGCGATATCTGCAGTATTGAATCGACAATTTAACAACAAAAACATTCAAAATTTTTCACTAAAGCAGATTAATAACAAAGATAAAAAACTGTATTTTAATAATTATTTATCAAATAACTTAATTTGTAACCTAAATGCAAATTTTTTAAGCTCTAAAGTTGGTAACTTTTTGTATATTTTTTGAAAAGGTTGGAATTAAAAAAATTCTGCATTCTTATTTGTTTAAAAAAAAACACGTCATAACCGCACAATTTTAATTGGTCCCCTCATGTCTGCATTCTAATTTTCAGTGTCAGCCAGATATAATTCAATTAATTTTTACGTTAGTCAAATAAATATGTCCGCTTAAAAAAAATTTTGAATTTACATTAGAATTGTACAAAACGTAATTTTTATAGATTAAAACTGAAATCGTGGTGTTTTTTAGACGGCAAAACAAACACTGAACAAGAAGTGGTGTATTATTCAAGTTGGGGATCTAATGAGTTTATAACATCTGGTAGGGTTTAAAAAGTATCTTTTTAAATAAAAAAAAGTCGTTGGGTTCAGTCATTTTATTTTTAACTCACTTTTACTAGAATAGAAGTATAAGTGGAATGTTTTTGAATTTAGACGTTTTTTAAATTTACATACTGTTTATAATTTGCGCTAATAATAATATAGAACTCTAATAAAACTAATCCAGTTGCCATGTAAAGAAGTAAATTGTGTTCCCTGCTATTTCTAAGGATAACTCGAAATTTCAAAATAGTGCGCTTGTCTGCAATATAACTAAATTAAAACAAATAAACACAATATTACTGCCAATTTGGCTGGCAGTTTTAACTTAGTCATATATTTGGACAGAAACGATATTGACTTTGTTGGAATAATATCTAGCTGACTACATGTACGCAAAATGTATGGTGAAATGGGAAAACCAATTAAAATTGTGCGTTTATGACGTTTAGAAAATAACATGGAACCCAGAATTTTTTAAATCTTGAATTTTCACATAATATTCAAAAATTGACGAAATCTAGCCGTTAAAAATATGTATATTTGTTTAAAAATAGTAAAATATTGAAACAAGTGTGAAATAAGGTATTTATGTATTCGTAAATATTAAACAAGTTTTGTTCAAAATACTAAATTGTTTTGTTTGTAAAGTCGATTTTAATAATGCAATTAATGGAGGTTAGCTAAGTTTAATTTGTCTATGGGCTGATTGAATTATAATTCAAAAACTTATGCTTACAGTAAACTTTGACATTCGCAAATTTTTCACTTGTTATGTTTATGTATGGTTATTTGGTATATTTTTAAAATGCTACCATCCAATTTAAAAATAAAACAGTGGCAATTTAGATATTGTCAAAAACTGTTGTGACTATAGTTTTTTGAATTTATATTTTTACCTAAAATTAACTCGTTTTTAATAGCGATAACCATATTTTACAGAATAATTTTTATAATATCACAAACATATTTTTAACATTTTTAACCACCTATCTCGACTTTAAGTTAAATCGATTTTTTTTAAACGACCCACAATATTTCGCGGAAATACGTCATTATTTTTATAATTTCACATTCTTGGTATTTTTATATACTATCATTAACCTCCATTGTTTTTTCCTATTTTTTATTCTACGTTAACTACGGTCATAAATACGTGAACGAACCCCGGAGAAAAGTGAAGAATTCACAATTATTACTATAATTAGAGTAACTGACCTAATTTCGGCCACGCCTTAATTTCGGCCACCAATTTAAGGTGTTAGAAAATTGGCTTATTTTTAAAACACAAAAGAACTAGCACAAAAGTAACTGGACTAATGTTGAATAAAGTGTTTTTGCAAAAGGTTTTTATGCTTGTTATTTTACATTATCAACATTTTCATACAAAAAGTTGATTTTTTGTGATTTTCCTACTTTTTACTTTGTGTTTAAACTGCATCAAATTTAGAACGAAGCAATATATAACCTTAAAATATCTTCTATTTAAGGCTCAAAGTTGTTAATTTTTCATGTTTTGATATTTTCTTCAAAATTATTTTGCAATGCGTTTAACTAACCGCGCATTTTAAGATTCCGTTAATTTCGGCCACCTTAAAATTTAGGTGAAAGAACCTGCCGTTTTTTGCTGTTTTTAAATATCATTGTACTTCCGTATTTATAAAGAATTTTTTTTTTGCTCGTTTGACTTTGTTTTGACGTTTTTTAAGCCAAAAATAAAAATTGAACAAAAAATACAAGTTATTAAAACTTGTTTTTTTAAGGTTTTGAAATAATTATTTTAAGGCTTGCTAATAACTATTAACGTTCGCAAACGGGAAAAATTAAGTTATATGTACCAAGAACAATACCTAAGGATAAATTTGCAACCTTTAGAAATTTTTATTGTTCGTTTAAGCACTAGTTATGGCCAGTTTTTTGTAGGTGGCCGAAATAAATGGCACGCGCCTTAACTTCGGCCACTTTAAAAAAACAACTTTAAACCTCCACTGATCTTTAAATGTAACAGAAATATTCAAATTTTGCACTGGAATAACAAATATAGCTATTGTTTGATTTTTAGGCCAAATTTTGGCTTGATTGAAAAAGCCAGAAAAAACTTATTCAAAAAAATAAAAAAAGGTGGCCGAAATTAAGTCAGTTACCCTATCCTTTCATTGAAATATTCTGTGGTTAAATTTAATCATGATATTAGCCTGATTAATTTAGGTTTATTATTTATGTATTTTGAATTAATTTTAAATTTTTTTATTATATGCATAAAAATCAAAAATATTATTAATTAGTAAATAATATTTTTGGTATTTATTTTTTTGCATTATTAGTTCGGTTATTTAATAATAACTGTTGGTACTATAAAAACAACGAAATAAGTAAAACATAGTAAAAAGTAGTAAACAAAGTACTTTTCAGTACAAATTAGAAAAAAAAGGTACCATGTAAATCGTATACTTTTAAAAATATTTATAATTGTATATAAACGTCTTTTATCACGGTGTTGTTTCTGTTGTGCGCAACTGTAAACAAATTTTTGCATGCGCGCGCGCGGGAGCGCTATGGAACTTTTTTTAGTCTTGCTCTTTCGCGTGGATTATAATGTCAAAAGAACGTGTACGAATATTGTAATTAACGTTATTCTTTTTTATTCTATTGCTGTGATTATTCTAATTTACAATTAAAGTTTATTTACAATCAATATTCCGTCTTCAATACTGATCAGTCACATACAAATATACACTAATATTCTAGGAATTGATCCATCTGTTTTAGCAGCTAATTTGTTAATTTTGTTCCAAATTATTGATTTAATCAAAAAAATTCTTTCAAAAAATAAACAAGCATAATTCTGATCGCCCACTGCGCAAAAATTACAGCTTTCTTGTTTGGTATTAAGGTTTTACAAAAGGTATCAAATTTTTCAAATTTTTGATTTTAAAAATTTAGTTTAACCAGTTCCCGAAGCCTTCGTACCACAACGGTGAAACCATAATCCAACGGTGGCGGTATGTTCCTCTGCCCTGACAATTGTGGTGCCTGTAAACTTCACCACGACAACTTAACGTATTACGATAGTCAGACTGAAAAGATTACTTATTGCTGCACTTGCATGTGTATTTAGTGTGTATCCCCCCATTTTAAGTTTCATAACGTAAGGACGGAAGCGACAGATACGGTGTATGTGCTCCTTCCGCGTGACATATATGACACATACGGTAGCAATTATTTATATTGTAACAAAGTATGACAGTATATTACGTACCACGTACGTATGACCTAGGTGGTAAAAAATGTTAACCGTGGTTGACTCATCCCAATAGGATCTACGACACGACGGTCCCGAGGTGCGACAAAATTTCGCCTCCGGCGACAGCGGGGCCAACCACCAGACACCCGGCCGACGCTTCGCGTGGGCTTGATTCTGCTACTACGGTAACAAACAAATTAAGTAGAAATTAGGGTATAAAAACAGAATTAAAACTATAGGATCTTATGAATCGTTGGATACAATTTTGAAGCAATTTTCAGTGCATATTTTAAAAAAAATTAGCCTCCGGGAGCTGGGGCCCCCAGACCCCCCAATCGAGGCTTCGCGCCGTCACCTCGCAGCAAGAACATTGGCAGACCGTCCTCTCCCCCTTCTCGGCGAAATCCTATATGGCCTGCAATATGCATATGTATGCATTTTGGTGGATCTTAATATAATATATCCCATATTATTTTTTCTTCGTTTATCATTTATCTTTATTATTATTTGATTTTCATATATTTTTGCCATTAATTAATTTGAAGCCACTTTTTAATAATATGTCATTTTAATTAAATTAAGCACCGGGGTCTGTTAGCTTTCCGAAAAATAAATAATGACAAGCATCGAAGCATGTATAGATAATTGTAATATATCAATACACACATATATATATATATATATATATATATATATATATATATATATATATATATATATATATATATATATATATATATATATATATATATATATATGATCACTTTGTCATATCTTGTTTATGTAATGCAATTTTTTAACTTACTAACACTAAGTCTGAAACTGAAAACTGAATCTGACCTATTAACATCTAATTTTGATAGCGTAAAATAGTTGATAGTTAATATTTTTTTGTATTCTCTGCGATACCTATATTTTGTAAAGTTAAGTGGCCCGTGCTGGAGGTGTCCTTAAAGAAAATTGTTTTTAAACCGTAAACAGTAAAAAAGAAAACTAAATTTGTACGACAAAACCTTTTTTTGAGGCCACCATAGCATTTTTAGTCCATAGACCGACGCTGTTTGTACAAAAAAACGAAGTTTGGAAAACTTTCAAAATTTTATTAAAGAATTTTGGCTGCAATAAATTTCAATTGCAGAAACTTTCAAACATGTATACGAATTGACTACAGATTTCCATTTGTTTTCAAATATAATATATCTATTTAATTGTTTACTAGATTTTAAATAAATAAACTACTGGGCCCCGAAAGCTCCCAAGCATTCGGGAACATCGGGCAGGTCCAATAAACGCGTGCTGACTAGGTGCTATCTTAGCACGCTGTTTAAAACTCTTGTTAATGTTTTAATTTCTGGGTTTTTTCTTAAGAAAACTTATGGTACTCTTTTTTTAGATAGGATAATTTAATATTTAAAGAGTTTTGTGCATATTTGTTTGAAATAAAATTTAATAAAGCCTTAAGCCGTAGTAAGGAGTTTTACCAACCGTAACTAGGGGTTATTGCTTTAATAGTTTGTATATACAACAAATATGTACAAAATTAATAAAATATCACTTTATGCCATGTAAACAAAAAGTTCTTTTAGATTTTTCGAGAAAAAACCCAGAAAATAAAACTTTAACAAGAGTTTTAAACAACGTGCCAAAATAGCACCTAGTCAGCACGCGTTTAGTGGACCCGCCCGATATTCCCGAATGCTCGGGAGCTTCGTCTTATTTTCGTATTATTTTCATGAATAATTAAATAGGAATGCCCTAAATTATTTTATCAATTTTTTGTAAACTAATTTTTTTTAAAACTTATTAAAAACGACAAAAAATAGTTCTTAAAATGAGGATAGAAAAATCTAACATATTTTAAGCTTAAAAAAGTTTTAAACCTCTCATTTTAGGGGCGGAGTTCCCGAGCATGATATTAAAATAGGAACATGACTTAAAATAAACACCGTTTTTGATAAAGGAAGGGTCTCATAATTAGAAATTAAGGCATTCATTTGCAGTTAGTCATGAAAAAAACAGACGCATTTTAAGAATATTTACAAAAGTAAGTTTGTGTAGCCAAAAGCTTAAATTTTAAATTTTGTTAGATTGTGACGAGTCATAAATGAATAGGACTATTTTTCGAAAACAGCTGTCGGCTATGATTTTAGTGTTTTGTTTAGTATTTACAAGAATGCATAAGAGTAGAGAATGTCCGACTGTGTATTAAACAGTTGTTGAAATTGTAGGTAGATTATTCCACAGTGTAGATTTTTTTATCACGTAGAAATAAAAATTTGCGAACGCAAAAATCCCAGATGAAGTTTTTCAACATACCACACTGTCGAATAATTTAAATTAGTCAAAATATTCCATGTTTTAACCTATAAAATCATTTATACGTCCGATGTAACAAAAAACCTAGAATATTTGACAACATTACGTGAAAAAAAAACCTCATCTGAGTATTTTGCGTTCACAAGATTTTGCAGTTCGAAGTTTGGAAAATGAAAAAATTGTAAACGCAAAATTCATAAAACAAATTTTTCTACATAATACTGTGAAATAATTAAAAATATTCGAAATATTTGATGTTTTAATATGTAAACTAATTTATACGTTGGATTCAACAAAAACGGTGAATATTTGACAACGTCACGTGAAAAAAACATCATCAAAGAGTTATACGTTTGCAGTTTTTTGTTTGCAAATTCGCGGCTATCATGTGAATTAATCTACAGTATTACGTAGAAAAATTGTCATGTAGATTATTCCACAAATTGTAGATTATTTCACAGGTCGCAGTAGATTTTTTTACATAATAAAAAATTTACACCGTGGAATAATCTACCTATAATTTGAACAACTGTTTAACACACAGTCCGACATTCTCTACTCTTATGCATTCTTGTTATTTTGTGTGGTATTTTTTTCAATACACCATTCCTATTTAAAACTGAAGCGAGTTAATTTTTTTATAAGTTTAAAAACTAAAATAGCGGTCTAATTATGTTTCGTTAAACTAAAAAAACGTTTTAACAAATTTGTGATTCCCGCTAGGATTAAAAATTTTTAATTGTTTAATTTAACCCAAAAAAAGCTTTAAAAATTTTAAGTTTTTGAATCATTCATAATTGAAAAAAAAACCTCAGTCGTTTTTTGCTGATATCAAACCTTTAGGTTCAATCTGGCGTTAAAGGGAATCAAAAGAGCGGTGTACCTTATGCATAACTAATGATAACGCGCACCTATAATTGTGTCTATATATGCAAAGATAATGGAATACAATCGTTAGGAATAAAACCACGCAAGCGGATTTTAGATTTTTGATTCAGTGCACTTGAAAAATTCAGCACGGCCAATTACTCTAATCTGGAAAAATTTTTATAAATGCCTAAGAATTTTGTAAAAATGTCTTTGTTATCGATAAAATTAGTTTTGATTCAGCGTCAGCTTCATGTTTTGCATTACTTGCTATTGTATCTTTTTCGTCTGCTTAATTACAAGATAAAATTTACATATTTTCTAGTAATTGTTCTTTGTTTGTTTTTATTATAATAAAAAACAAAATATTGTAAAAATATACTCAGAAAAATATGCTTATTTTTCCGTTTGAATTTAATACCGCAGTTATCATAATATAGGTGGTGGGAGAGAGTCACGGGGCGATTTAGCGCCGTGCCAGCCAACTACAATTAAAAACGTTGGGTAAATTTTGTGATTTGTTGAATCACAAAATTTATTGATCTTCTGTATTTATTGAGCTTATATATTGATCTTCTTCTTCTTTTTATTATTATTATTATAACGATTTTATTCTAATTCAATATTTCTCCTTTGTTATTGATTAATTTTAGAAAAAAATCATGGGCTCATTGGAACGAAAAAGGGATTATGTACGCTTCTTTTTATTTAAGTGCTTAAAGACAGAATTTTAGTTACTTGCTTGTTATTAATTGATTGATCAAAATAAAAAAATCAAAAATAAATTCTTCCGTTCGCTCAATAAAATCCTTTAGGCAGCAATGAATAAGGCTAATAAGTCTTGTAAACCGCACAACAGCAGACGGCGGGGGCTCCAAGCTCATTGTTTTTGGTTCCATGTTTCAGATCTAAGTTTACTTAGTCCCAATTTTCCTAAATCTTAAATTTTTGACCATTTATATATACTTATTGCTCTATAACAATTGCTTGGTGTAGATTTCATTGCCTGGGACTTATTTTCTAAAAAAATGTAATTGTAAATAAATAAACGCATTTATATTTTCCTAATTTTATTAATAAAAAATGGGTACGTAAGCTTGGAATTTACGGAATTTACAAATTGTTAATTTTTTAAAATTATGAACACAATTTTATCAGTAAACTTTTTAATTAGAAATACAAAAAATATACGTTTATTAATTCACAATTGCTAGCAAGTTTTATGAAATAGGCTTTTGGTTTTTTTCAGTAGCTACTAATCCACTTTAAATCAATTTATAAAACAAAAATATAGTTTATTCATTCATACATATCAATCAATTAATCATACAAGTAATATTTTGATTTAATATTTTGTTGCTCCTATTCAAAATTGAATTCACGATGGTTCCAAACCTCTCATTTGTGTAAACGTGGTATCGTGTTAAAACTATCCCAAAAATTAGCAAATATAGAAATTCAGAATCAATAAGCCACTTGGAATTATTTTAGCCGATAACTCTGACAAAAATCAAAAAGACTAAAAAATAACCTTTAAAAAGTAAGATCCTTGAAAATTTTTAAAAGTATTTGAAGATCTTTATAGTTTCTCCTGGTTTAAGATTTACTGATAATAAGCTAACCGAAGGTGTCGGTCTAATTTTACCTGGAAGAGAAGGGTCAAAACTTACTCCAAAATGATAAAAAAAATCAGCAAATAAGCTAAGCCTAAGCAAAACTTGAGCTAAACCTGAGAAAAATCTAATCTAAGCCAAGCCTTAGCAAAACTTAAGTCTGAGCAAAACTCAAGCCTAAGCCTAAGCAAAAGCTTTGTTAAGTCTAAGCCTAAGCAAAACCTCTAAGCCTAAGCAAAATCAAAGCTAAGCCTAAGCTTAAGATAAACCTGCCTTAGCAAAATCTAAGCCTAAGCAAAACATAAGCCTAAGCAAAACCTAAG
>JASAMX010024419.1:0-10099 GCA_030248175.1 Microlaimidae sp. YZB2_3 | reverse complement strand
TACTTTAATTTGATTATAATGCATTTGATTGAATTTTTTAAAATTGTACATTTTTTCAATTATTGGGAATGGCTTCCAATTTCGTTTTTCATCGAGAAAATTTTTTATTTGGTCACAGTTTTTTGTTACTAGCTCATGATGATAAACTGTTGTATTGTCTATCAGTATATACTTATTATTGTTTATTTTTTCGTTTATAATGGCTTCCCAACAGTATAATTTAACAATTCTTCTATCGCTAACTTCTTGATATGCTTTTAGAGCATCAATATAATAATTATCGATGCCATTCCACTTAACTGGAAGATTTGTAAAATTGTAAGTGCAATCAAGTAAATATTCCAATCCACCGACTTTTTTTAGCTTATGACAAATAAAAGCGCACCATTTTGCTGAAGGATTATTTATAATTCGTCCCAACATTTTAATTTTAAACGTTTTATTGATTGATTCTATACATGGCATTTTCAATCCATAGTTTTTATAATCCTGTATCATTACAGTGCGTTTTATCTTTGGTAGTTTAAAATTCCAAGTGTAGTTGGTAATAAATTTTTTAATTTGATTTATGGTTTTTTTGTCAATATATAAATTCATTAATGGATAAACTAGCTGAGACAGCCCAAGAGATTTTAGTACTAATATACGTCCAATTATAGTTAAACCTCTAGTGTGCCAATAATTTAGGGATGTGTGTATTTTCTCTAATTTATCGGCGAAATTTAATTTGATCAAATTTTCTTTATTGTGGTCGAAATTTATTCCCAAAATTTTTATAGGTTTAGTGCCCACATTAAATTTATCCACTTTTGTGTTATTTATTGTTTTAAATTTGCCTATTCCGGTACATTGCGTTTTATCAGTGTTGAGTTTTAACCCTGAAAAACTTTCAAAATTAGTTATTGTTTTTCTAGCTTTTTTAACAGATTTTTCATCTGACAAAAAGAGGGTTGTATCATCGGCAAATTGCACTATTTTATATTCATGACCTAAGGTTGTTATACCTTCAATTTCCGGATCATTTCTGATTTCAATAGACAACAATTCTATTGCTAGTATAAACAAATATGGACTTATGGGATCACCTTGGCGCACACCTCGTTCGAGCGAGAAATATTGAGTTGTATATCCATTATTAAGGACCGCGGTAGATGCATCAGTGTATAAAAGTTTAATATATGCTATAAATTCTTGTGGAATTCCATAGCATGCCATTGTTTTAAATAAATAATTCCAATTTAGTGTGTCAAATGCTTTTTCAATGTCAAGAGAAAGCATATAACCTTCTAGTTGTGTTTCGTCCGCCCATTCCATGAGATCGATAATTTGTCTGATATGTTCACCAATATATCTTCCTTTAATAAAACCTGCTTGGTCTTCGTGAATTAATTTTGGTATAATTTTCTTAAGTCTATTTGCTAGCGCTTTGCTTATTATTTTGTAGTCTACATTTAGAAGCGTAAGCGGTCTCCAGCTTGGGATAATTAGTAAATTGCGAAATGGCTTAGGAAGTAGTTTAAGAATTCCTCTTCGTTGTTCTTTCGTGAGTTTTTTGGTAGCAGACGTAGATTCTTCCAGCGCTTCAAAGAAGAGTCCTGATATTTCGTCCCAATATTTTAAGTAAAATTCCGTTGTAAGTCCATCAGTGCCAGGGGTTTTGTCTTTTGGCATAGATTTAAGAGCTTCATAGCATTCATTTAAAGTTAATGGTGCCGATAATATTTTTTTTCTTCTTCGGTTAATTTAGTTATTTGTTTGCTATTACATATTTTATTTAATAATTCGGTGTCATCTGTTGTTAAAACCTTTTCTTTTTGTTCCGAGGCCATTTTTTTAAAATAATCATATAGTTGATTTTGTATTTCTTTTGGGTTTGTTATGATTTTGGTGTTTTTGTTGTTTTCATGCTTTTGTATTTGAGTTATTGTTGTATTTGCAGCATTTCTTTTTTCCAGTCCGTAGAAGTACTTTGTATTTTTTTCTCCACAATTCATCCAATTAGCTTTTGAACGGATTATTGCACCTTCTGCTTGTTCATTGTATATACGCTCTAGTTTACTTTTTATTTGTTTGTATTGATTAAGTGTATTTTGGTCAAATTTATAAAGATCATGTTCAAGAATTTCTATTTCTTTTTCTAATTTAGCCTCTTCTTCTCTATGTTTACTAATTCTTTTTTTGCTATAAGGTATGGACTTTTCTCTAATAATATGCTTAAAAGCGTCCCATTTAGTTCCTTTCGTACTGGATTTATAATTTATTTCTAGCGTAATAATAGCATCTCGTACTAAAGCGTTATAATTTGGCTCCTTAAGCAGCTGATTATTAAATTTCCATAAACCTGGCCCTTTGGGCGTGTAGTTATTACCCTGCAAGCAGGTAAATACTGCTCGATGATCTGTTCGTGGTGCACTAATAATTGTGCATTCGGTGACCATTTGCAGTAATTCAGTTTGTAGAAAATTATAATCTAGTCTACAATGTACTGGAGGAATAGTTTGAGACCAAGTATATTGTTTTTTATACGGATTTTTTGTTCTCCATAAATCTTTTAGACTATACTTTTCCATTATTGCTTTAAGTTCCAAATTATCTTTTTTTTCAGTAAATACGTTGCCTCCTATTTTATCATTAGAATTCAAGCATACATTAAAATCTCCCGTTAATAATATTTTATAGTCTTTCTCAGTATGTTCGGCAAGAACCGCATTCAGATTTTCCAAAAAGGATATTCTTTCAATCTCAGTATTGGGCGCGTATACTGTTCCAATAATTAACTTATACCCATTAAAGCACCCTTTCAGTATTAAGTATCTTCCGTTTATATCTTTGACTACTTTGTCAACTGTTTTATCAACAGATTTTCTCATCAGTATACTTACTCCTTTGGAGTTTGATGTGCCATGTGAAAAATAAATATCGGGGTGCCCATTCCATTCATTTTTCCATACATTCTCTATTTTTTGTGTTGTGTGTGTTTCAGATAGACAAATAATATCAAAATTTTTATTATTGACTTTTTTATTACGTAGAAAATCAAAGACTGTTTTTCGTTTTTTCTTATCCTGTAGCCCTTTTGCGTTAAGTGTTAGTAGCGTAATATTAGCCATGTTAATTATTAAACAAATAACAAAGGAGAGAGAAAAAAATATATATATATATATATAAATGTAGTTAATTAGAGTTTTTTGTCAACTTGGATTTGCAGCAACACTATTCTTTGTTATGTTGCGTTTTTTAATAAATGAAACAAGCATTTTAAACCGTATTTAACAAAAGTTTTGGGTGAGAATTTGTTTTGATGCATTATGCATTGTGCGTAAGTGTGAACAGGTACTATAATGCATTTTGCATCGTGCATTGTGCATTATGCATCGTGCATTGTGCATTGTGCATTGTGCGTAAGTGTGAACGGGCCTTAAGCTTTCCAATGATATCTCATTTAGCCTTATCAATATTGTGGTTGGGAAGGAAGGAGGGTGTATCTCTCTTTAGTGAGAAAACACTGTCAAGCATAAAGATGTTCATGATGATTTTTTTGAATAAAGTATATATTGTGGCTCTCCATTGACTAATAAGTATTACCAATAAGTTAGCCAATTCAGCGACAAAAAAAATTTTAAGTTTTAAAATCCATAAGGTCCCCTCTAGTAAAAATGCGTTGTCCAGATAAAAGTGTCCATTTAATATATTTTTCAAAATTTAACCTTCTTGCGACATTCTCCGACCTTTGCAATGATACCTCATTCACCTTAATTCGTTCGGTGGTTGAGGAGGTGTTAAGAACAAACACAAACAGAGACATATACGTATACACTACACACATATACACGGACACACACACACACACGACGTCAATTTGATATATATTTTTTTGAGCTTAAAGCCCATATTACGTGATTCATAAAACTGCATGACCAGTTTTCAGACTTCCCTTATCAATCGAATTTTCCCTATAAAGCATAAAAATATGCTGTTTTACTTTAGTGATAGGTTTTTGCGACACTTACTAAGTGACAACATTTTTTTAAAACAATTCCTTATTCCTTGAATGATTATTTACTTTAAATGTGAAAAAAGTCAATAGGACTTTAAAATCTTAAGTGAAATTGTAAACCTAGCGAAAATTTAGGCTACTGGTATCCCATGTGAATACCATTTTAAAAATATTTATTTTAAAAATTTGTTACTATTATTATTATTATTCTGAAATTTCATAAATTAAAAACATTTTTAAGCTTAGAACTGACATTTGTGATTTATAAAATTTGCATGACTAGTGTTCAGACTTTCCTTATCAAATAGATTTCGCATATAAAACATGAAAATATAGTTTTGATTTAGCGATAGGTTTTCGCAAGGTTTACTAAGATATTACATTTTTTAAACATTTGTTTATTCCTTGACTAATTATCGTTGAATAATTTATTATGTTTCTTATTTTAAAACATAAAAAATTTCGTTCTCAAAGCTGAGTATTTTGAATAGTTACTATACACAGTACAATAGATATCGTCCGCAGTGGTTTCTCAATTGACGCTAGCGAGCTTACTTTGACTACAATAAAATAGCTTAAGTTAAAAATTGATAATTTACTTTTTGAACAATTGTGAGTTCAGTGAATTGCTTAGATTTAGATGAATCCCATGGCGGATCATACATATGTTGGTAAATTTAAGCTTTTGATTCATATTATAATAAAACCTTAATCCTAAACATAAAGATTAAACGTCATGGTGTAATAGCAGACACTAATTTGATTATATATTGTTTATGCGTTTTTATTATGATTAAAGTGGTATAGATTATATATGATAATCGTATTTAGTTATAACTATAAAATCTATTTTAGGCCTAATTATAATTTTATAGACGTCAACCAATAATCCACCTGTGTAAAATGGATTTTTCACCATAAAAATGAAATAAAATAAATGATTTTATTGCTAACGCTAAAGGTACCGCAATTTAATTCGTAATAAAAAACATGAATTAAAAATCGTAAACATCCGCTTTGTTTAAACAAAAATGTAAAAAACCGGAAATTAAGCGAAATATTTTTTTTGCGACTGACGACCGTGATCGGTTTGGAATAACATTTTTGATGTTGTGAACTTTTTTATTTCTCAAATAAACAAATTGATTAATACAGTCTCGAGCAGAAATAAAGGTAGTTTTCAGACGCGTTGGGCATAAGCGTATGGACGCATAAGCGTTATGGCGACGAGGTCCATGAGAAAAGGAAAATAAGAAGTATTTGTAAGTGGACTATAGAGGTGTTTTGACTGGCTCGTTTGTTTATCTCAGACATATTTATATATATTTTTTAAATTTGTAACATAAATTTTATTTTAAACGTTAATCATTTTGTTTAAAAGTTTTTTATGCTTTTTTAAGTTTTTTACAAGCAATGTTTTGAATTCTTCATGTAGGGAAAACAGCAAGAGCATTAGAACGCATATGCGCGCGGGCGCGCACATATGCGCTTAGAGGAGGCGGGGTATAGCCAAAATGCAAAGCTCTTATTTCGCACTGCTTCCCTTCGTGCCGACATCTATAATGCTTATTCCCACGGAGACGCGCATAACGGCTATTGCCTGCATCTGAAAAATGACCTTTATTTCTGCCCGGGACTGTATGTTAAGTGTTAATCATCTAATTTAACCCGGTAAGGACGGGGTGCCTGAATTGGGAAAAATGGTTTTTACCTGCCTCCTACAGAAATTTTGCTGCCTCCTACCTGCTTTACCCTGCCTCCCACCTGTCTCCTACCCTGTATATGCTTCAACATAGAAGGCGGTCACCTGCCTCCTACCTGCCTCTGAGGAGTTTTACTTACCTCCACCCGGCCTCCACCCGGCCTCCACCCTGCCTCCTACCTGCCTCCACCCTGCCTCCATGCTGCCTCCGAGGCAGTTTTACCTGCCTCCAGTCTTCCGGAGGCAGGTTCAAGAGCCGTGTCCTTATCGGGTTTAACGAATGTGTTATCTTTTAGTTACTAATTTTCGGTAAGTTTGTTTGTTAATTTGTTTGTTTGTTTGTTTATTTGTTTGTTTGGTTGTTTGTTTGTTTGTACAAATGCTCGAATTTTCTCATATAAAATGAAAATTGATGTTGATATCACCTTACACAATATTTGCACTTACTAGCAATACGGGCCAGTGCAGTCTGATATGATTATAAACAATCTTGTTAAACAATTTTAGGAAAAGGTATGTTATGATTATTTATGTAACCACTAAAGTAAATAATTCCATTCTTCTAAAATTTGATGATGTGCGATGGTTCCTCTCTTCTTATCAACATTCTGTTTTTTTATCTTTTCTATGCGGAACAGAACCCTCTGCAAAACATAATTAACCTTAAGTGGTAAATTTTATCATGACAATTATAATTTCTAAAAAATATTTTTTATAACTTATATAATTTCGTTAATAAAATATGTAGGGGGATAAAATATAAAACAAACATATGTAGGGGAAAAAATGGAGAAACAGCGAGCGACGATTTAGGGTCGATAGAACCCTGGGAACTTGGAGCCAAAAGTAGGGAACTTGGAGCCGTAAGTGGGTTACTTGAAGCCTTAAGATGGGAATTTGGAGCCGAAAATAAAAATCGCTAAAACGTTTACCTAAGCATAAGCGAAGCCCAAATCTAACCCGAAACCAATTTTTTCTTAAAGGTTCTAAATTCCCATCGCTCTTGGCTCCAAGTTCCCAAAAATTTTCGATGGGTCCAAGTTCCCTGTTTAAGGCTCTAAAGACCCCGTACCCTATTTACGAAGACTTTAAAATAGTAATTTTTTTAAAATTATTTTGATGTATGTAAATAATATAATTCTTATGATTTTAACGTTCGTTTTGTATTTTTACAAAGTCGTTATTAAAAATTAAAAATTTTAGTTTTTGAAAAAAAAATAAAGAAAAAATTCCAAAGTTTTGTTTTCGATTTGGCAGGTTTCCGATAGAATCTTGAAATTCTTCAAAAATGTGTCATTTAAATTTAATCTTTCTCTTTCATTTACGGAATTCAAATATCTTAAAACCCACCCTGCTCACCGAAAACTTTTAACTAACACCTATAGATATGTGGATGATATCGGCTCATCAAACTGCAGTGACTTTATGAATATTACCAAAAACATTTATCCAGTATGTCTGCCTTTAAACAAAACTTCCATCGGAAAGAAGGAAATAAATTATTTAGATTTAACAATAAAAGTTACGGATGGTTAGCTTGACATTGATGTATATAACAAAACTTCGGACTTTAATTTTAAAGTATTAAGATATATTCATAAAGATAGCAATGTATCCAATAGCCTATCACTTAATGTACTTTTTTCACAATTTGTTAGGTCTGGTAGAATTTGTTCGACCTAAAGATATTTTTTGGAAAAAATAAGTGAAATATTTAATACATACAAAAATCTTGGTTTCATACATTCAGAAATCAATAATATCTTCATAAAGTTTTGCATACGCTATAAATCGTTAGTTTCAAAATTTGGTATAACAAATAAAAAAGATGCAACAAAAATGTTAAAATAGCGTCCGGCACAAAAGTGTCCCGGCACAAAAGAGTCCTGAAAAAAATTGCAGCTGGCACAAAAGAGTCCTAGCAAAAAAGAGTTCCGGCACAAAAGAATCCTGGAGAAAATGCGTTCATGTGCCCAAGCGCTGCGAGCCCTGAGGTCGGCACAAAAGAGTCCTGGCATAAAATCAATTTTTCACAGCTAACATACAATGTTCACACCTCAGCTGTCTTCCAGTTTTTTATTTGTTTTTTAATTAGCCTCTTAAGAGGTTGTGTGAAGAATTTCGCGGGTAAAAAATTAATGTTTTCAAGTATTTTTATTATTTAGTTATTAAAACGCTTAAAGCTTTGTAAAGCGTTTAAAAAATAAGAAAAAAATCATTGTTGTATTTGGGTATGAATCATATAATATTGAATTAGTGTTTTTGTCATAATTGAGTGTATGTCAAACAAAATCATGTCTAAGTAATGATTTTAGTTGGCATAAATTTTTTGTTCATTGTTAAAATATTAGAATTTTTATCAAACTAGTCTTTTAATCGTAATTGTAAGAACGACCGTAAATGTCAGACAACAAGATGAACAGACCACTGGGACTTTTTGCGTGCCATTGCGCACAACTACAGATTAAAAAATAAAACAAACAAAAAAACACAAAAAGACACTCTCTCCGCCCGTTTGCTGATTTTTAACCAAATAACGAGTAAAAAACAACCAAATATTGTTATACCTCCAGACCAATACAAGTTTCTGCACTTTTTTGCCAACTTTTAGTATTTTTTAAAATTAATTATTCTGTGTTTTTTAGCTAAATATTTGGTTGATTTTTCGAAACTAGTTGGTAATTTTTTACCAAATACAGTAGCAGCTTTATTATCAGATGCTTAGTGAGTAGTGTTGGCAGCTATTTAACCAAATATTTGTCAACTTTTGATTTGAATTACGCAAATTACACGAATTATTAATGCTGAATGTTTTATTTAAAATCCTTCTGATCATAACGCAATGCAAATAAATACACCAGAAAAGCAAAATTATTGAACATAACTTTAAATGACATAGATAACACCACAAAATACGCAGTAAGTAAGGTAAATATTCACTAAACTCAAAAAATTTTCTAGGGAAAAATAACAAAGCGATTTAAAAATGTTAAATACGAATTTTTTACTGAAACGCTTTATTATATATTTACAATAAAAATGTTGGTGATTAATTATTAGTTTTGTATTTGACTAAAACTTATTTGATTAGTCAGTAATGACTCGTTAACGCAACTACTGCATATAATGAATTAAGTGTATAATGTTATGAAAATGCCCCAGGTTTTAAGTTGTCGTTAAAATATTAGGGGTTTTTCAAAGAAATTTTTTTAAATTTACAGAAACTTTTGAAATTCTTTTGAAGTCTAACGCAAACGTTATCACATACGAGACAATACATAGAATCGTGCTTTAGCTCAAAAAACGTAAAACCACAATAAAAAATCTGGGTAACTATATGGGTTTTTAACCACATTAAAAAATCTGGGTAACTTTTCTCCAGCCCGCTAATGAAAGAATTAAAAACTGTAATTATTAGAATAAACATTTGTTTTCCCAAGAAAAAAATAGCAATTTAAAAAAAAAATTTTAGCTAAAAATCTTTTAAATTAACTGTTCGTCGTGGCTTTGACAAAAAGTCACAATCAGTATAAAATCAAGGTGACTCATATTCTTTGGATTATTTATGTGTTAAGATAAAAAAAGAGTCAAAGTTACGAGTATTTTACGACGCTTTTGACTCATTATGTCAGAGTAACGACGTGTTGAAGTACGTCATAAACTGGAAGACAGCTGAGGTGTGAACACTGTATGTCAGCTGTGAAAAATTGATTTTATGCCAGGACTCTTTTGTGCCGATCTCAGCGCTCCAAGCGCTTGAGCGCATGAACGTATTTTCTTCACGACTCTTTTGTGCCGGGACTCTTTTGTGCCAGGACTCTTTTGTGCCAGCTGTGACTTTTTTCAGGACTCTTTTGTGCCGGGACTCTTTTGAAGGTGAGCCGTTAAAATATATTATAAGCCAAAATAAATCATAATATAAAGCAAAAATTTTCTGACAAAAAAATTTTAAAGTTTATAATTATATAAAATTTTCTTTTCTATTTTTTAAAATATTCCGCATAAAACAATAATGTGGTTTATTTACAACTTAATGTAGGTTCAAATTTTAAAATATCATAAATTTGCCTTAAACCATCCATTTATTGTATAATTTTATTTTAATGTTTATAATATTAAAAAACTTCAAAATTTATTTTTAATTAAGTAACTTTTAGCTATAATAAATAAAAAATAAGTCACAGTTTTTGTCTTTTTATTAATCTGACTCAGTATATTTACCCAATGCTTAAAAAGTAACATATATTCAAATAAATCGAGTCACAGTCACCATCTCTACATAACTCTGACACTTTTTGCAACATCAGTAACGGCAAGCCAGGAAGTCAACAAAAATCAAACATATTATTGTGGTTTTACGTTTTTTGAAAAAAAAAATTAAACAAAAACAAAAATTCAAA
>JASAMX010024418.1:45000-51745 GCA_030248175.1 Microlaimidae sp. YZB2_3 | reverse complement strand
CACACACTTACACAAACACATACTCTCTTAGATCACTTAGCACTTTTTGAGTGCAATTTTTTTTGCAGAACTAAAAGTTTGCACTAAATTTGCACAACTTGAAAAGTTATTTGCAGTTTGGGTCAAAGTGCAAACTTTGTGATATGCAAACTTTATTTGCAGTGGTTTGTTTTGCAGTAACTGAATATTAATTTTTCACTTTTAGTTTTATGACAAAATTATCGTGATTATATCACATTATAATACGTGTGCTACAGACATATTTCTCTCAACAAGGCAACAAGCAATTTGTGTTTGCATTGTGTCTTTTTGGGTTCCGAAACTAAAGTTTAAATACACAGAAGTTTCCAAAATATTTAAACTTGGCGGAAAAACCATTAATTACGATTTTGACTGAAATTTATATGGAAGCTACATTCCCATCAATGGGAATGTAGCTGTGGACTATTTTGACTTCTAGACTTTGCCGGATTTAGATGAATACAAGCAATGCGTCGGTCAACTTCTAGTAAACAACGTGTTTAAAAATGACACCGCTATTTATAAAGTTCTGCTAGAAAGCGCTCCAGTGCGCATCCAAACGAGCATCCCTGCTCGCACTCTGTTACGTGATGTGCGAGACCCAGGGGAGTTTGCCACCCTGGATTTTGTCGTCTGCACAGTCAAAAATTCTCGAACCCCAGCTGCTGTCAGTCCACCCATCTACGAAAATCAACATGTTCAAGTGCAGGTTTGTTTTTTCTGCTTTTTTCATTTCAAGATTTAATTCATTTAGCTCATTTACCCCCAGGAGCTTGTTCACCTCCCCCGGGGGACCTCATTCACCCCACGGGGGGCTCATTCACCCCTCGGGAGGACTTATTAACCCCCCAGGGCCTCATTCACCCTCCAGGAGACTTTTTCACCCCACAGTATAAACCGCCACACGCATAGTAAAAATTTTTGTTCAGTTTTTTTTAAAAAATTTTTCTCTTATATATTCTTGCTAATACCATCACGCAAGGTGTTCTTCGGTATTTTTTTCACCTAGAAATGAATTTCAAAATTGGTCAATTTTTAAATTTTTTAATTTAAAAAATAAAATTATAGATAACATTGTTGCGGAAATACCAGAACAGGTTGAAGATGTCATACTGATTCAAGAAAGTGAATCACTTCGTTTCTTGATTTAATGATATCTTTAATATATAATTAATTTCAAAGTAAAGCCCCACTCAAATTCAAATAATAAACTGTAATTTTGACTTGTACAAAATAAACCGCCCGCACGGCAGTCAATCATTTTGTACAATAAGAAATAATAAACAATGAATTCCATAGTTTTTTTATTTTACTACGCTCATATTTTCAAAGTTAAAACAACTTTTAAAGTTTATTTTAGCTATATCCTGTCCAAAAAATTTTGCAGAGGAGCGGCATGGACCGCCAACGACTCCTGAATCCAAAGATTTTTAATGGCAATTCAACAGCAAAGGAAACTGATGACGCACGGAAGGACCTTCAACAAATATTAAGTGAGTATTTATAACAAACTAACGCCTGCAATGCATTACTTGATGCCTGTAATGCATTATATGATGCCTATAATCCATAATGCCATGCCAGTGTTCCAAAATTTACCGTTACAGGCATAACGTAATGACCGTAAACCACTATAGAAAATATTATTTTAAGCATAGCAGCTCAAGTTTGCAGTTTAAATGCCATTTTTTTAGGTACCTTAACATAATTATATTTGTACGAGCGATATTACGACCTAAAGTTTTTTAGTGCCCTATTTTTAGGCTATTTTTTGACGTAAAGTTCAATTCTGCCATTTATTTTTCTTTGAAAAAAAAAGATTTTTTTGATTTTCTTATTTTTTCTTTTACACAGGTGCGAAAACACATTTAACTGCCAACAAATTTTGTTTTTGAAGAAAAATAAAAAGCAGAATTGAATTCTACGTCAAAATATACTCCTATATGTATATGCTCAAGTTAAAAATCGCAATTTCAAAAATTGACAAATTTTAGATTTTTTACATTAAATTTTTTAAATTAAATTGACAAAGTGTCTGAAGATGCGATACGATAAATAAGTTATTTTAGAATACTATGTTTTAATGATTCTGTGAAAAAAGGTACCCAATAAAAAGTACCTGTGAAAAAAGATACCCAGTTATATATAAAGTATAGGGGACCAGAAATAAACTGCGAAAAAAAGGTACCCGAGAAAAAAGTACCTATGAAAAAAGGTACCCATCATAGCGGATTTGTTTTTTTTATAATTTAACCAAGTAAATTTGGTTACGTAATTGTTATTAGGCAAAATTCACTCCCGCCAAATTCTCCCCCAGGAAAATTCGCTCCCAACAAATTCGCTCTCGCCAAATTTGCTCCTGGGAAAATTCGCTCCCAGGAAAATATGCTCTAGGGAAAATTCGCACCAGGGAAAATTTCGCTCCTGGAATTTAAAATGGACTTAGAATGAAGTTTTGGAATGGGCTTTTGAAACAAACTCCTAATGAAATTTCGAAATGGAATTTTTTTTATTTTTTATCAAAAGTTATTATCAATAATTCAAGTTTTTCAATTTCAAATTTACTAGCATCGCTATATTAGTTTTTCTAAAAACCTATTTTGTTTATTTAGGCGACCTAATCCAAGCAATCGTGATTACAGTAAAAAAACTTATTTCAGTAAAAAGTTATTAACAAAAACGATTGTATGCATTAAAAAAACACCCTATACAAATAATCGCTCGCATATGTGCTTTGGATTTTCAAATAATAGCCACCTTTCTTTCCCTATATCTAAGCTTAGCTTACTAAATACTTAAAAATATTCAAGAAACTTATTTAGGAGATCTTTTCATGGCGACGGTGGTTTCCTTCCCTTACTTGTTTAATACAAAGCAGATGATCGCAAAAGGCCTACAGTCGGTTGACCTGCACTGCCCTGGAATATGTTTAGCTCTATGTGGACAAGGTGAAATAATTTATGATATTGATACTTATCATTTTATATCTCGTAAACAAAACACAAAATTAACAAATAATAATTAGTTAATTTTTTTAAATTTCTATTTTAAATTTATTTTTATTATAACAAGGACACAAAATATAAAGGAAATGAAGAATATTACAGTGTGGAGCAAAGGTGAACTAGTGACTGATTTATATACTATTTTCTAACCATATAAATTCTCAGTTACACCTGATTAATAATTGAACAATTAAGTCAAGAACATATAATAAAATAGTAAAACAGGAATGATATGACACTACATATCAAAATATGTGGCTCGAAAAGGGATCAAAACCTTTAACTTGTAGTGTCATATTCTTCCTTTTTGTAGTATTATATGTTCTTGCTAACGTTATTTTTTTAGAAAACTACTGCTCTAGAAGAATCCGTTAAGAAAGCGAACAAGGGAGGGGAAGTAAAGCAGCCTGTCATTCTGGCTTGGACGGATGATGTGGAGAAGTCCTACAAGAGTTACTGTATATTGATGTTTAGGTCCATTGAATACTGTATATTGATGCATTTTTGGTTGTTTTTGTGGTTATATTTTAAAATAAGTGGGATACATTTTTTTACGGGTTTTTGCTTGTGCTAGTAGTTATATTTTGTTTTGCAATTTTGTAGCTTGCAACTTGTTAATTTTTATACTCTTACTGGAATAACACCTTTTGAAGTTGATATAGTTGTATCTCGCATAGCGTACCTAAACTATCATTCTTAGTTTTATTATCACTAAAATCAAGGGCATTGATGTGATGACAAAAATGAGAACTTACAAGCATTACAGAACCTGCAACCTGCTAACTAAATTAAGGCATTAATTGCACAAAACAAAAATTTCATGTTAATATATTTGCTGTTTTATACCAAAATTAGTCTTTTAACTGTTGGGAGTTTGCAGTCAGCCTTGGACCAGCCCGCCCTGTCGCTTAGTATAAAATCTCACCATTTTATGGTTGAGATGTTTTACTCTATCCGATATGGCAGGCTCAACCATCTGATTGCAGACTTTTCAATAAATGTGCTAATTTTTGAACAGAAACAGAAATTTTATTTAGCACATTGTGAAAAAAAATTTTCTATGTAAAAAAAAAAAAAAAAAAAATTTTTAAAAAATTTTTAAAAAATTTCTATGAAAAAAAAAATTTTCTATGTAAATGTAAAAATAAAATTTACACATTTTCAATGTGCATATTTATTTTTATTATGTGCAAAAACTATGCAAATTTAAATTCTCATTAAACTGCAAATTTATAGTAACAATATGCAAATTATTTGGCAGAATACTGCATAAATAATATGAAGACTGTGAAAATTAATTAGCACTTTAAAACTGCAAACAAATTTTGCACAATGTGCGAGTGATAATAAATTTGCAAAATATACAAAACATTTAGGCGGCCAGTATAGTGAAAACTGAGTTTGCACAAAAAGTGCAAAATGATCTAAGAGAGTACGCAGGCTCGCACACAAACACAGACATTAAGTCTATTTATATATAAATATTTGACCGTGAATCAATTTCAATAATATCTTGAGTTTTTGATGAAAAACCGTAAAAGATTAATTAAAAAAAACAGTTATTTTGGCAAGAACACTAAAAAACATTATTAGTTTTGTGATACAAAAATAATCAATTTACACATTTTTGTAGAAAAAAACAATTTAAAATTTTCATGTTTATTTGATAAAAAAATTAAAAATAAATCAACCGGTGCTTAAGGTCTCTCCGGGCAGTTTTCTTAAGTATGGAAAATCGCGATTTTTGGCATACGAGATCTCGTGAAATAAAGTAATATTTCACTAAAAAATTTATATGAGTGTTAAAAAGGCAGAAATATCACGATTATAAAGTAAACATTCATTATATTATTGTAAGTATTTGAAATAATTGATATTAAAAGTCAAATTGCACTGAAATTTTTTTAAAACCCTTAAAAATATTTACTGCATACTACTTATTAAAAAAATACCTCCGATAGAGAGACACCGTTACCCTTTTTCACGTACGTAAAAATTAAATTGAATACTGTTGTATTTTTGGTTTAATATACAATTTTCCGTGAAAAATGGGGGTCAATTTTCCTAAAATTTCGGTAAAACTTCGATTTAATTTAATTTGGTAAAATTTAAAACTCCAGATTGTATATTTCTATTGAAATTTATAATTTTTGGAAGGCCATAAAATCTTTTGTATTTTTTAACGCATAAATAGTTCTGTCGTGCGTCGTGCGTTTTATCTATTTTTTTCAGGAGGATGGTTTATAAATCGCTTTTAGAGCTCATTTTCCATGGTAGCAGTGGCTTAGTCGGTTAGCGCGTCGTCATATTATTTTTTTTAGGTCCTGAGATCGATTCCCACATAAAACATATTTGGCCATATTTTTTTTTTTGATTTTAATAATGTTTTTTCTTTATTTTTTTACAATTTTAAAAATTTATTTCACATAAATTAAAAAAATATCATTATTGTAATCAGGATTTGTTGCCTTCTTTTCGCCAATTAGTCAATTTTTCGTCATTTGAATATCTTAAAATATTATAATACTCTATAAGTATAATAATTCAAAAGTAAATTGTGTGTAAATAAAAATGGGTAATTTTTGCTCTTTATTGCAATTGGTTTACTACTGAACGCTCTGCAATAGAAACTGTCCGGAGAGACCTTAAACACGCTTTAAATTTACATGAGTGGGCACGACACCCTACCAATTTACCACTCGCGCTAGTAACTCACAATTGTAAGACTTGCTTAGGTTTGGAGCGACAAATGATTTCGTATAAATTTTTTCAGAGTTTCTTATATTTACGTGTCGGGACGAACCAAACAGGGGCGTTTAATTTTTTGCCCGCAAGGTTTATAATACAAAAAATATACTAGAAAAAATAAATAAACAAAAATGTGACTTCATATATATTACGAAGACACATTACTGCCCTAAATAACGCGCCGCTATTTTTTAAGTTTTCATTTAAATTTCGTGCTTATTATTTTAAATTCTGCTTGATTTCAGTATTTTTGTAAATGTTGGAAATAAAATTAGAAAAAAATAAACACTATTACAAAAACAAAAAGCTAATCTCTTGATGTTAAAAAAACCAAAAACTAAAAGACCATTATTTAAATTAGTATTATATCTGTATACAGATTTATGCAAAAAAAACTTTGCTTGTTATGTAGAGTGAAATCTTCCTCACGGCCTTTGAATTTAGGTGCTAATAAATCATACTTTTAAAATTCGATTTGCATCTTTAGTCACTGAGCAGCAAAAATATAATAATGCCAATTTTTCTCGTTGTCTCTACGCGTTTTTTTTGTTTTTATAATGTTGTATAAACTAACCTTATTATTTGGTCATTTGTCGTTTTAGGCATATTATGATGCCGATTATGACTTTGCCGGCGCGTTTTTGGGCGTATGTGTCTTCGTATATATATAAGTAGCTTTTCTTTTCTTCTTCTGTTTTTTTTTGTTTTCTTGCGGGCAATGCCCTGTTTGGTTGTGCCGTGATATGAACTCTATTTTTAGAAATTTTTCTCCAAACCTAAGCAAGTCTTACAATTGTGAGTAACTAGCGCGAGTGGTACAATTGGTAGAGTGTCGTGCCCACTCATGTAAATTTAAAGCGTGTTTAAGGTCTCTCCGGACAGTTTTTATTGCAGAGCGTTCAGTAGTAAACCAATTGCAATAAAGAACAAAAATTACCCATTTTTATTTACACACAATTTACTTTTGAATT
>JASAMX010024418.1:0-40000 GCA_030248175.1 Microlaimidae sp. YZB2_3 | reverse complement strand
ACGTTATACCCATTGAGCAATCTTTCAGGTACAAAATTGTCGAAAAACAATATTTTTGGGGGTCATAACTCCTGAACCACTGGAGTTATTTTGTTTAAAAATTTTTGTGGGCTATTGGGGCAGGGGTAAGGTTTTCACAAAAATTATCAAAATTTCTTCCAACACTGACTAAAGAAGAGATTTTCGTTGCCATAAGTAGATGTAATTATTAGTTATAGTAGTTGAGATATTGCGTTTCTCGCACAAAAAATCTGCGATTTTTTCGCTAAAAATACGAAATGAGGGCAAAAATTTTGGGCAAACTTCCTCAAATCGCTGTCGTCGTTTTGTTTTTTAGGAAAAAAATCGCCGGTTTTTTGTACGGGAAACGCAATATCTTGAGAAATACTGCACCAATCATAACAATCAAGGTATCAACTTCAAGTAAAAATAGTAGCTTTCTTTGAGGACATAATTTGTAATTTAAATCGTTATACCCATTGAACATTCGTTTACGTTATGAATTATCGAAAAACGCCATTTTTTTGGAGAAGGAGGAGGGTGTCATAACTCCTGAACCACTGGAGATATTTTGTTGAAAAAATTTTTGTGGGTTATTGGGGGTAAGCGTAAGGTTTTCACAAAAAACTATTAAAATCGAAGACAAAAAGTTTGACTCCGCACCGCACCTTTAAGCCAAATTAAGAACCGTGTTTGTACTTTGATATCAGTAAACGCTTATAATTTTTCACATTAAAGTATGGTCATCTAGTAAAGAAAGGGTTGGGCTCTGCAAATTCTTTTTGGACGTGATCGAAATCAAGAAGGGTTAAAGCTAAGTTAGAGCTCCGATTTATTGTTTTCGTTTTTAACACTAAACATTGCAAGAATAAAAGTTAATGTTCTTCAAATTTATATTCGGCATCGAATAACCAAATATATGCTTAAATCGAAGCGGCTTAAATAAAAACCATACTAAAAAATTTATTAGACTGTGATTTTACGATATGAGCATAAAGCTAAACTTAAAGCTTTAATCCCGAGTTTTATTACAAAATAAAATAGTCATTAAAATAAAAGGCAGTTTTATCAGCAATGACCAAATTATTAGTAATAAATATTTGAAAAAGGCAGTTTTATTTTAGCTTTTCTTATTTTTGAAAAAAAAAATTTTTCACTCGAAAATTGCGCACTTGTTTCATAAACATTGATTGAAAACTAAAAAAAATAAATAAATAAGTTTGTTTATTTCAAAGTAGTGATGTTCTCCGGAGCTCCGAACTCTAGAGCGGATCTTCGCTTTTAAAAGCTCCGCAGCAACCCAGAAGCTCCGCAGCAACCCAGAAGCTCCGCAACAACCTCCGGAGCTCTGTAGCAACTCTGGAACTCCGGTTCAGTTCAGCCCTATTTTTGTACCAACTGAATAATTAAAAAGTGATGCCATTGTTTATTTTGTCAAAAAATTTCTCCAAATTAATTTTTTTAAGAACTTTTTTTAAAACCCTGGAAGTATGTAGTTTGTAAAAGCTTATAGAGTTCCTCTAAACCTAATATAAGCTTAAATAAGCTTGAAATCGCTCATTTAAGGTGCGGAGCTCCGGAGTTCTTTCAGCTTTACTTGGCCGGAGCTCGGGAGCATGATATTGGAAGGTGGAAACATTACTATTTCAAACACGCTTGTAACTATAGTACCATAATAAATATTATTATTACTTTGAAGAATGTAAATAATGTAACCTGGGCCTTGTGTATCCTGTTTTATGCGAAATAAATAAACTTTTTAAGTACCTTAATTTTATCCGCACCATCAGCATTCGTGAGAACGAAGACGCCCTCCTATTCGAAGTTCGCATTTTTATGTAATTAAATAGTTATTATTACAGTTATGTTACGTTATTTAATTAAAAACAAATAGGTCTTAAAATAAATATTTTTTTAAAAATTTCGTGGGGTGAATACCTCCTGTGGTAAAATACCTCCTGTGAATACCAAATAAAAAAAGGGAAATGTTTATAGTTAGCTCGAACAATTAATCGTTTAAGCGTTTTAATTTTGGGCGTATTCAATTTCTACACAAAAAAGACGCGGACTCGTCTGTGGTGATCGTATGTATATGAACTACTTGAGCGATTGCCTTTAGAGCTGACTCTTGGATCAAAGTAATGAATTGGCGAATTATTAGCAAACAGAGTTTTATAAAAACGTCTTAGCTGGCGGATGCCTTAGAAAACTAAGGTGCAACCCATAGGTTCACTACCGGATCTTTCAATGATAAATTCAGTTTTTGGCTGGGGACTTTCACCCCGCACTCACAAAAGGTGGTATCTTGAGCGATTGCTTTTAAAGCTGACTCTCAGATCAAGATATATGAATTCAACGAAACATTAGCGAACAGAGTTTCAAAAAATCTTCGATCTGGGGGAGGGGTGGGCTTTAGAAAACTATTAAGGCCGGTACACATCGGACTGGCAGCTGATAGGTGACGCACAGCGCACACTCCTCACACCGCAGCAACAATGACGGTGTAATGATGCCAACGCGCGCGTCTACCAGCTGCCATTCCGGTGTGAACCGGCTCTAAGGATGCGCAACCCCATGGTTCACTACCGGATCTGTTTAGGTTAAACTCAGCTTTCGGCTGGGGTTTTTCACCCCGCACCCCGAAGGTGGTACCAAGCGAATCCTTGAGCGTTCATTAATTCGCCAGGTACCACATTTTGAGTTGCGGGGTGAAAGTCCCCGGCCAAAAGCTAAAGCTAACATGTATGGGAACTGATGTTTTATGCAACGGCTCACAGAATAAAAAAATGGAGACTGTATAATATCGATTTTTTTTATTCGGTAACTAATTTAATAACTCAGATTTACTGTAGGCAAATAAACTCCAGCTGATCGCGATATTTGCAGTATTTAATCGACTATTTAACAACAAAAACATTCAAATTTTTCACTAAAGCGGATTAATAACAAAGATTAAAAATTGTATTTTAATAATTTTTTATCAAATTACTTAATTTTTAGGTTAAATGCAAATTTTTTAGGGCTAAAGTTGGTTAATTTTTGAATAATTTGTGAAAAGGTGAAATTAAAAAAAATTCTGCGTTCTTATTTGTTTTTAACAAAAAACGTCATTACCGCGCAATTTTAATTGGTCCCCTCATGTCTGCATTCTAATTTTCAGCGTCAGCCAGATAAAATTCAACCATAAATACTCGAAAGAAAAAGCAATAAAATATAAACGTGCTCACAGAAATCTTTGACCATCGCAAATTCACCATTTTTGAAATTAAAATGTTATATTTTTTTAAAAAAATGGTGATTTGGCAATCAATTTTTAAGGATTGATTCAAATATAATTTTTTTAAAATTACTATTTCATTCGATTATATGTGGATTACAACTGGGTTGTGTAATTGGCTAACTGAATGAAAAAGTCACTATGATATTGCGAGGCCCAGAAATATGAGGCCGAACAAATCGAGTTATTGAAAAAAAAGCGAAACATTTAGCTATTTTTAGCTGTTTGGCTGAAAAATGAGCAAAACAGGACTTAAACGGGTAATCTCCAGCCTCAGTACCTTATTGAATGACGCTGCGCTACACCACCGCTCGACAGCTTTAGTAGAAGTCATTTTTATAAGGCCTTATATTTTTGAAACATTATCACAACGGGAGTTCTTACAGCTTCCCACCAAGGTTGAAGCGCGCAGCTTTCCAATCCTACAACCATATAATGTCCGAGCCACACTTCAACCACTAATCCACGCCCTGGTCCTCGGAGCTAACCCTAGTTACAAACTGCCGATCACGCCACGGCAAGGCGGGCAAGGGATAATATGTGGTGTACCAATGGACGTGTATCGCTCACCAAATGTAACGTCCAGAAATATGAGGCCAAATAAATCGAGTTTTTGAAGAAATATTGCGAAACACTTTGCTATTTCTAGTTTTTTGGCTGAAAAAAAGCGATACATAATTTAAACCTGTAACCTCATCCTCCGCGCCTTATTGACTGACGTGTTTCGTTAAACAATCGCTCGGCAGCTTTACATTAAAACTCGTATATATAAGGCGTCAGTTTTTTAAAACAACACCACAACAGCAGTTGTTACACGAGCTTTTATTTTTTTTAATGAGCAACAGCATTTTCAAGGTGCATTATCATAAATCTCGCATACAGTCCCCGCAGACTGCTACATATATTTATGTCTACACATACTCCCGAGGTAAAATCGACCTTTTTTTGCTCTATTTGTGGAGCATTTTTTAAGGCTATATTTTAGTACTTTAAGAATTGAATCCCAAAATTACCTGAAAATATCTTAGCTAAGCAATTACAAAAATTCTAATAATTTTGGTTCCGAACTTTTTAAAATTTAATCTTTTATCATTTGCACAAACTTATGTGTAAAAAATTTTCCGAAATTTTTATGAAAATGCATTTGTGTAAATATTTATTCCCATGAAATAAACAAAATGAAAAAAAATTAAGAATATAAGCTATAATAAAATCCAACACTAGTAAATCTTTATAAATTAAACTAATTTCTATTCACTAAAAATATTTATTTCACATTATTCCATTGTCGGCTAATTTAAATTCTTCTTGGGCGATGTTTTTTTTAAATCAATTCGTTTTGGTTCGCAAACCATTCGACTTGCATAGAGAAAGCAATTTTTAGAAAGAAAAGTCTCAGAACCACATTTTGTGATTAGATTTTTTGTGATTTTCAAGATTTAATTACAAACACTGTGGCTCAGCGATCAAACCAAAGTGTAAATAAATAAATTCAAGAAAATGTCTAATTAAATTTAAGATTAAGAAACAGGGTGAATAGAAATGACAAAATACATCAAATTAAGTTAATAAAAATTTTATCTATTCTTGTAATTAATAGATATTTTTGTTTCCATCGAGCCAATATGAAAAAAGTTTTAAAAAAAGCTACGGCAATAAATACAATTTCTATATTTAAGTTTATTTATAAAATAAAGCTTAAGCATGCGCAAAATTTGTTTTAAGCTTACTCGTCATAGTCAAATGTTCAAAAATGATGTACAGGGTCCTTAGAGCCGCGAGCAAGGAACTTCAAGCCATTGAAAATATTCGGAAGCCGCTCACAATGGGAACTTGGAGTCTTTAAGAAAAACATTGGTTTAGATTTAGGTTTTGCTAAGACTTTGTTTTGGCGATTTTCACTTTCGGCTCCAAGTTCCTTACTTACAGCTCGGAGTTTTCCACTTAAGGATTTCTCTATTTTTTGGTCAAAGTACCAGGTCTGAGGGTTTTATAATAAATTCTGCTTTAAATTGGGTTAGGTGAACAATTTAAAGTTGTCCAAACATGCCCAGAAGCCGAATTCAAAAACATGATAGAAAAAAACATGTTGTTTAAAAGAAAAAACTCCAAGGAAAACCTAAAACAACCCCAAACATAAATCAAAACCATCAAAAATACTCTAGTCTTTTCTTTTGGGCATTTTTGAGAGGGTTTATAATAAACCAGGCTAAATTTCGTGTTAAAACAACCAATAATACAGAAAACGCAACCTAACTTACCTGCTAATCGCTTCTTATGGTTGTTATAAATTAAAGTTTGGTTTTTGCAGAGTTTTTTTTAAACTATATTTTTCACTAGTTTTGGTTTTAATTAAAAAAATTTATTGTGCTATGAATGTTAGCACTATATTTTTGTATAAACCATTAATTGTAAGATTGTACTGAAAGACTACGGATCGTTGATTATTTGCTTTTTATAAGTTTGTTATTTCTTTAGATAAAAATTCAATTAGATAAAACACCTGACCTTCTTTCTTTGCAATTTTAAGAAATATTTTTCCAACAGAATTAAAGTTGCAATTGATTCGTTCAGGAGTTGGCATTTAGAAACAAAAGTTAAGCTTTAAAGTAAAGAGCAAAGTCAGTAGTTTAGTCAATAATCTTTAGTAGTAAGTAGTGTAGTAACAGCCTAGATTAAACATTATTAATTATTATTATTATTATAGCGGTTATTATTAATACAATATAGAGGAAAATTATTTTAATGTTTTTTTTTAAATTCAGAGGCTTATGTATTTTCATTCAAATCCAGGCTAAATTTTTAAGGATCGGGTAATACGACGGGTCAAATTAGTGATTTTTGGCTACTATATTGTTAGTAAGAATTAAAGTGCGGGAAGAGCTAAAAAAGGGGTTTTATCATTCGGTCACTGCGCTCATTGGGGAATCAATTTTTTCCAGCGTTCAGCGTTTCAAAGTGATTTTATTGCGATTTTATTTATTTTTAAATGTAATGCTGTGAAGTTGTTTAGCTTTGCACACGTTTTTTGAAGTAGGATGCTTTTATGGCAATCCTGGCAGGATTTCTTAATCAGCACTAGATTTTCGCAGCATAATATAAATTTCCGGCCGAATACCAGCGTTTGATAAAAAATATCATTTTTCATCAAATTTTTTAATAACACATGACTCTAGAGATTCAAAATTGCACAAATAAGTAATATAGTTATAAATGTAGACATACAAATTGCACAAATAAGTAATATAGTTATAAATGTAGACATACAAATTGCACAAATAAGTAATATAGTTATAAGTGTAGACATACAAATTGCACAAATAAGTAATATAGTTAAAATTATATAAATTATGTTCACCGGAATTTGAAGTTTTTTTATTTCCGAAACCGCGGAGGTCCGCTCTTTGTTTTATTAATTTTATGTATAATTAAAGACCAATGCCAAAATTGTTTTGTCAAATTTTTTTGTTAATTGTTTTTTTAAATCTATTAAGAATAATAAAAATATTTAAATAAGCAGACAGACTAATTTGAAATATATTTCATGCTGAAATAAGATCGTTTATTTAAGAGTTTTTATGGAAAAACCTCTTTTATTTCAAGATATAGAGCTCTGTAGCTTATAAGCTGAGTTGGTTTTAAACGACCGGCCGGAGCTTTGGAAATATTGAAGAATAAAAACATTAAAAATGCAGATACACTAAATTAAAGAAAAGATTCATTATTTCAAGCATAAAAAGATCTTATTTAAAGGTTAGAGCTCGGAGCGTATAAACTCGCTTCGCTTTCAATGGAGCATCGAAATAATATGATATCTGAAGGATAGAAAGGAAAATTGCCATAATAATAATTATTAATATTATTAAATAACAGCATGCTTTTTTTCTTTGGAACTTGATATCTGACTGATGGCGGTTTTATATGATTTTTTTTATTGATTTTGAGTTTTGTACACATTTAATTTAATGAGGGTTTAATCTTAAAGAAATCCATGCTTTTTTTAGAACTTGATATCTGACTGATGGCGCTTTTATATGATTTTTTTTCATTGATTTCGAGTTTTGTACACACTTAATTTAATGAGGGTTTCATCTTAAAAAAAATGCCAATCTTCATCTTAGCCGTTTACTTTTAGTGAGATATAAATATAACCTTTATTATAACCAAGGAAGATCACTATTAAAGGCAAAAACAGCTAAACGAAAAAAGCATAAGTCAGATTAGAATTTATGCTCAATAAGTTCAAGAGAACATAAAGTAAAAAACATAATTCCAAATGGATCCAGTAGGATTGAACGAAGAGATACAAATTTAATTTTTTGTATTCGATTTTTGGTAAAACCTTTAAGACTTTTTCCTTCAAAATATCTGTAACCCATAAATATATATATATATATATATATATATATATATATATATATATATATATATATATATATAATATATGTAGGTTTGCAAAAAACCGCCAAAAAGAAATTATATTTTTTTTTAAATATTCAAGTTAAATATTTTTTTAATTTTTTAAGAAATAATTAACAATAAAAACTTTGATTACATACGTGGCCTGTGATATCATTAGTCATTTATATAAAAATTCAAATATAAAGCTTATATATTAAATATAATGTTAAAATCTTAGAATCATTGTAGTTTATAATTAGCTTATATACTGATAATAATTTTATAAGTATTGTTAAATTTAGGAAGAAATAAAAAAATGAACCGCTAATATTATTCCACATGTTTTATTTACCCCGTAATAATATGTTTTACTCGCTTGTAATTACAGTAAAATATGTTCAACACCTGAAAAAACACATTTTAATTAATTCTATCAACTAAAAGTTTTAGTTTAGAAGCTAGTGACCATTTTAAATCAATTTTTGAAGTTTGTGACAATAAAAATTTAATAAAAAGGAAAAGAAAGGTAAAAGAAAAGCGACCCAATTAAAAGGGAGTGAGAAAATTTTTTTAAAAACAAATTAAAAAGCAACTAATTAGTCAAAAAAAATAATTAACAGCTAAAAGTTATGTACAATTAAGGCTGGTTCCTACTTTGACAAAACGTCCTGTGGACTTTGTCCAAGGGACAATTTTGGAAAAGCCAAAACGTTCTTTGGACAAGCCAAAACGTCCTTTGGACTTTTTCCTTTGGACAAAGTGTGAACGCTACTTGAAATTTGTTCTTTGGACAAAGTCCAAAGGAAAAAATCCAAAGGAAAAAGTCCAAAGGACAAAAAGTATGAACACGTTGTCCTTTGGACAAAATTCAAAGGACAAAGTCCAAAGGACGTTTTGACGCTGTGTTTTTCCTTTGGACAAAGTCCAAAAGACTTTTGTCCTTTGGACTTTGTCCAAAGGACGTTTTGTCATGAGTATGATCCAGCCTTTAGAGTCTTTTTTAAATTTCAAAAATACAAGACAAAACGTTTTTAAACTTCCTAAATTGAACTTTTAGATTTTTGCCTTTGGAAAATTTTGGACGAAGTATGAAACAAGTTTCATGACTTAAGTTTAAGCTTTTCTAACAAAAAAAACACTGTGTTGTTTCTAAACGAAAAAAAAAGAAAAGTTTAAACAGTGTTAAGGATAACGCCCAAAAAGAAATAAATTTTACTAAGGAATCTTTGTAAATCCACTAAATTCACAACTAATGCAAAGTTGTAAACTGTGATGACGCAGTTTTGCCTGCGTAAAACAAATTTCAAGCTCAAAAATATGCTGGATGAACATTCTTGATCATACCCAGAGTTTCGGAGCGTAATATAAGAGGCTTAAGTTTCAAGAAAGGTTTTTCATCACTGGATTTACTGATTTAAACGACTACAATGTATACAACTGTATTGTTTTACGATTAATATTAAAAATTTTTTTTCTATATCTTAATATCGTGAATACCAACGAAGACAGTAGCAGCGTGGCGCAAACGAGGATGGTCCAGCGGTCGAGGCCCAGAACAATATTACAGGAAACCGCAGAAGAAGGAACCGTAAGTGAACAGCGCACCAAAAAACGTAGTTGGAATAAAAGCGAGGATAGCACGGTATAGCAATTTATCTACCAAATTTCTTATTTTTATATACTGCAAGTATTAGAATATGTAATAAAAACTAAAATTCTGCTTATAACATCTTATAATTTAAAAATATTAGTTTTATTTAACTTAACCGTTACTTTCTGCTATACGCATACTCTATAATTTTTTTAGTTTTTATTACGAGCCTCTTAAGTAATATGGTGGATTCTATTGAGAAGCTCCGACTACCATATTCTTAAAGCTTGATCAAAAAATATGTCTAGAATTAGGAACGAAACATATTTTTTGGCAATAGTTATTGTACTTATTCTACTTAATAATCCGCATGTTTTGTTATTGTTTTAGTTTTAACGCAGGAAACAAATAAGGAAAAGGTATTTAATTTACTAATATATATGCAATATAATATCATATTATTTTATTTTGTTAGGGTATATTACAGTTTATTTTGGCATTTATATAATTTTTTATAAAAATTACCTTAAATTTTTTTTTTTTGGTTTCTCTAATAACCCCCCGCCTTCTTTTTCACTTCATTTTCTATTTTTATTAAGAGGTCGGAGACAATCCGGGAGGCAACTTTTTTATACAATTATCATAAGTAATTATTCAGTAACACCATGCTATGTAGATTATTTTGTCAAAAGTTTTTGTAAACTAATTTTATTTTTAAATTTATTAAAAAAAACAAACAAAAAATAGCCTTAAAAATTCAGATAAAATAATTTAAAACAGATTTCAAAAGCTTCCATTCGCTGGTTTAAAGGCGGAGCTCTGGAGCTTTTTTGCTTTAAATATACGCAGTTATGAAATGTGATATTGGAGGTGGGGGGGGGGGTTCACATATTCCAAAAAAAGGTTTAAAAAATTATTTTAATTTCTGAAGTTCATTGGAATAAACCGAATAGGCAAAATTTTTCTTTCTAAATATACATCTTATTGCCCCCAAAACATTATGCTCCAGAGCTCTGGTAATTTAATACCCGGATATTGGTCTTCCTGCTCCAAAATATCAAGTTCCACAGCTCTTGTTAATTAAAACAGGGGGAGCTCCGAAGGTGATCGCTTAAATATGTAATCTAAAATTCTTTAACCGAGAAATACGTTTTAATTTACATTATTGTTTTTAGCTGTATTTTTTATGTTTTTAAATGTTTTTAACAAGTCTTGAGGAAATTATGGTGCAAAAAATTGTAAACATTATAATACAATGCTCTTTAAGCATTATATTAATGCTTAAAATTATTATTAATGCTTAAAAGGCTCGCACAAAAGCAAGGAGATAATTTTGGGCTCCAGAGCTTCATTTTGGAGATTAAAAAATCAAAACTCTGGAAATTATCAATAATAATTATTATAATTAGTGTTGTAAAAAGTAATGATTTTCGATTATTTTAAGTAAAAGCAAAAGTAATTCTTAAAATTTTAATTTAACTAAAATAAGAGTAAAAGTAATTTGTGTTTTTTTTATTATAATAAAGTAAAAGTAAAAGTAACGGTCAAAATTTTATTTAAGTAAAGTAAAAGTAAAACCTATTTTTTTAAGTAAAAGTAAGAGTAAAAGTATAATAAAATATATTTTAAAACGAAGAAAAACACTGGTTTTTAGACTTCCAGAGCTCCGTCCCAAAGCTATTCGCCAATTTTGTGTATAAGTTTGCATTTTGACAATTTTTTTTCTAAATAAATGGTGTTTAGCGTTTTACAGCTTGAAATTTTTTCTCTGCTACTCATTTTCCAACGAGTCTATAGGAAATTGAGTCGTTAAAATTACTTAAATTCTACTTAGATTAATTTAAGTATTTGCAAGAAAAAATCCGAGTAAGAGTAAAAGTAATTAAACTTTCAAAAGTCGACTAAGAGTAAATGTAAAAGTAATCCAAAATCCGTTACTTTTATTAGTTTAAGGTAGAACACTACAGTTCCGAAAATTTCTTTAAACACACTCTTTCTTTCCAAAAACACTCACTCAGGGGTTTTCGGGGGTCCTGATTACGAATCCGAACTTCGTTTTTTGATTTGACCCCCGGGGGGGGCGCTAGAGGGGGGTTGCGACCCCCCCTGGGGGGGCACTCCGACTCTACCCCGGTTTTACTTCAAAACCAGCCAAAAACAACCACTCGGGGGTTTTCGGGGGTCCTGATTACGAATCCGAACTTCGTTTTTTGATTTGACCCCCCGGGGGTCGCTAGGGGGGTTGCGACCCACCCCAGGGGGGGCACTCCGACTCTACCCCGGTTTTACTTCAAAACCACCTCAAAGCACGTACTCGGAGGTTGAATACAGTATTGAATAATGTACATTTTTTTAATTAAAAAGTTAAAATTAAAAAAAAAATTTTTTTGGTGTTAAAAGTAACTCCCAGGGGGATTCGAACTTAGACCTCCTGTATGCTAAGTCCTACGCTCTACCCTTTTGGCTACTGCTCAGTCTTGAATTCTTTGTTAAAAAGTACTTTTAAACGAACGTTTCAAAATGTAGTTTCCCGACGTCAATTTAAATTCATCCATTGCAAAATTATGAAAATTTGTTTACGAACCGATTTTAACAAAATATATATCAAAATGGAGAACTCAACGAGTTAGAAACATTGGCGTTGTTTATTTAAAAATCGATAAGAGATCTACTGAGAAATTAGGCTCCAAATTTAATAAAATTTTCTCAAAAAACTTTTCAAAATGTCGGGTTTTCTCGAGTTTTTTCTATACGATTTTGCTGAAAACAACAGGAAAGTTTTATCTACTCGTCTTCTAATTACGTACAAATAATTTTTAAAATCGACACGCACAAAAAAAATTTATATGTCATTTTGTCAAAAAAAACCTTCGATTCGTCGGAATCCCCTTTGTGGACCATTCCCACAGCTTATTTTTAATTTTCATGTTTCATCAAAATATAAAAAATGATGTTCAGGACATGAGGATTAATACAATATGTAGTTTTTTAAAATTGGTTACAGCTGTAATGAACAGCGACTGTACAAAGTTTGTGCGGTTTTAACTGTAGTGTTCCACCTTAAGTAAAAGCAAAAGTAACTTTTTACAACACTAATTATAATATGAAGGCAAACTTATTGTATAGTTAGCGACAGGTGGGACTCAAATGGTACTTTTAAAATTAAATTTCCGAGATGATTGCGTATAAACATTTTTATTTGTTATAAACAGAGCAATAATGTAAAATTAAAAATATCATGGTTTTTTCAGTAAAAAAATTGATTTAGGTTTAGTATTTAAAAAAATAGTTTCGGCCACATTTAAAGAGAAACCCGCGTCTAAATCTAAGCAAAATAAAAAGGAAGTTTGTAACTGTTTTTCGTTTAAAATCAAATTAAAATGACTGTGAAGGGTCCGCGCGTTGGAATAACGAACGCGTAAATATACTACGTTTGGGTAAAATTAAGTTAAAGGGATTTTAGCGAATAAAAAGTTTGCGCGGAAAAGCCATAAATTGTAAGGCAATCCGGGGTTATGGGTTTATTTCCACATTCTCCACAGCTGCCTGGAAATTTTTTTAACTTTTTTATGCGAAAAAACCTACATATGTTTGCAATTATTACAGAAATATATATATACGGAAAAAAAACGAGGGGATAACTTCGGTGATTTACGTGGAATATTTTATTACAGACCAATCTTTGGATTGAAGTAAAAACTATTTTAGCTTTAGTAGGGGAATATTAATAAATAAATGAATATGGAAGGAACGTGAAAAAAACAATCTATCACCGGGTGCTCACAAAATTTTATGAATGTTTAAAATTACATGACAGCTATTATAGCATAGTTTGTACTAGCAATGTGTCTGTATATCTTCCAGTATAATGCTTCGCCTGGGAATAAAGGAACTGAGCTTCGCCTACTTAATGAACAATTTTAAGCTTACTTAAACTTGTTTTAAATTTTTTTATTTTATAAAATAAAACAAAATTAATATTGTCTTTTTAATTTATTTTTATGGTTTTTAATAATTTTTGAAAAAAAATTAGTTGATAACAAACTTTTGAGAGAACAGTCTATGGCCTAATTCCTTAATCATTTATAAAATTAGTTTAAAAATAGTAAGGAGCTTCGCAGATTCGGGGGCTGCTCCTTCCCCCTTTGGAGCTCCTGCGATTTACTGTATAAAAACTAAGAAGCTTCGCTTCTTTCCTTTATGACTTTAAATTACATGACTACGCCTAAATGACTCCGCCCCCAATATAAATTTAAAGTTTTTTTGAGCTTGAAACAAGTTAAAACATATTTTAGCGCAATTTAAAAAAATAATTTTAACATTATTAACAACTTTTCAAAAACATTAAAATTTGATTAAAAATTATTGGGACAAGAAAAATTTTTAAGTAAGCATTCAGACGATGATTATATCATATTATTAAGTTATTATAACTATTGATTTTTATTCATGTAATAAAACCAAAATGAACATTAACTATATAGATGTTCAATAAAAACTATCTGTGACCATTCAAAAATGTCCAACAAAGGGTTTTTAATGTTTTAAAAACGTTTACTGAATACAAAAAGTTTTGCCCTAAACGAGAGTACATTAGCGTTGTGAAAGTTATTTTTACTTTTATCTATCTAACTATCAAATCAATTTCGCCGCTTGAAAATATAAATGCTCACTTGAAATTATAAATGCTCATTTAAAAATTTTACCAATTTCAATTATTTTTGAACTATTTGTCTATTTTCAATCACTTTTGATTTATTTTCGAAACACCAAAAAAAAGCGAAGCTCCTGAACTTCAGGCTAGCAATGGTGTCGTAAAAGCGTATCTCCGATCTGGAACTAAAAAAAAGCTCCGGGGGAACATCACTAGATTATTTTTCTAATCAGAGATAATCTTGAGTTGTTATATTTAAAAATAAACAAGTTAATTATGAAAATTTGCATGCAATACTGGTTTTCTTCTTTCCAATGATCGTGTCCCTTCCGTTAAAACTCAAAGTACAAGCGTTAACAAAAAATTATCTTTCCTTTTTCTTTGTCCGGCCTATGGCGTAATGGATAGCACGCCAGTGTCGACTTCGGAGGTTACGGGTTCAATTCCTGTAGCAATAAGTATTTTGTTGGTATTTACTTGGTTCAGTTCCTGTGCTGTATTTATTTGTGGTTGTTGTTTGGTGGGTATCTTCCCTCTTTTTAATTTTTTAAGTGGTTATTCTCTAGGGAGGACACTCTTGAGAACTTTCACTGAGTATTTGCTTTCTGGGTTTTTTTGTGTTTTTATGTGCACATTTATTTAAACAAATTTTCAATTCACAAAATTTATTTGTTTCAAAACAACAAACAAAATTTCTTCCTCGTTCACTCTGGTGAAATTCAGTGGAGGTTAAGCCATTTGCCGTGTTTCCTAACACACTTAGGTCAGCATCCAAATTGTCCGTAGGCAAGTTTACCTACAACAAATGGTAATCTTACTTTATTTAAGATTCAGACATGAGAGGTGCCCCGCCAGTCCATCACCAGCCCCCGGGACCTCCAGACGATGCTCAACTTCCCCCCCCCCGACGAGGCCCCTGAAGAAGACGAGGATGATAATGACGTGGGCGTCCCCGCCGTTAATGATTATTATAATGATTAAATACGCACGGGTCCTGATTTTTGCGTCCAAATACTAAATTTTGTTTAAAAAACTAACCCTGCACAAATATTTTTCAAACATTCTAAAAAGGGTGGCTACATTTTTTGTTTGTTTTCTGTAAAAAAAAAAATTAATAAAAATTGTTTCCCGGTGGCAAAAGCTACCAATTTTGTACCTTAGTTTCTGCTGTTGGAGTCAAATTTGTTCCACTGGCAGGGGACCGCGTTGTTAGTGTTTTTTCCCCGTGGTCGTTTTTTCCACAGCCTTCATGGCACTCAAAAAAAACAACACGTATTAGTCAGTATTATGCCAGTTAAACGCTAGTTTTGTGTTGTTTTTTTTTTTTTTTGGTATAGTTTCACTAAGTGCTTTAATTTTTTTATTATGTGTCTTATTGCGTTGTTTAGGAAACGTCCCCTGTTCTAAAAAATTCCAGCACTACAGGCTGTGAGCAAAGACTCTTGGAGTCGCCTGTCCGACCCTTCATCCTATTGCCGGTAATACTCCATAGCCGGTGACGGCTTTAGTCCGGGTGGGAAGATACGGCAAATCCATGAGTTGTTGCGAGTTTCGTAACGCCCCTTTTTATACTCCCCTGAGTCAGCGTCCTGTGTTTTAAAATAAATAAATTTTATTAATTCTTTGTTTTAGGTTTTTAATAATGTGACGCGGTGTTGCGCGGTTGCTCATGCGAGCGGGGCTTGCCTCAGATTAAACGCCAAGTTGGTTGAGTCGGTTTACATTAATTCAACGTGTGGTGACAAGCAGTCATGCGCACGTGGGGCCTGGGTTTAGTGGGTTCCTGTTTTTATATATAAACGGCGTTCATATTAAAAAGTCTTTGGTTTTTTATCTACACCTTCACCATCGGCTGCGGAAAGGACAAGAAGAAGCAGAAGGCCCTGAAGCGGGATCATATTCCTGTCTTTCACCCTAAGCAGTTTTATACTATTTACGTTTCTCTTTACCTGCAATAGGCCTATCGTCGCTCTACCAGCAGCCCTACGTGGGATTACATAGTTATTCCAAAAAAATATTCCTAATATTTTACAATTTTTGATCATTATTAAACTTTTAAGCTTAAAGCTACAATAAACTATACAACTATAACTAAAAATAAAAAAAATATAATATAAATACAAAAAATACAAAAAAATAAACGAAGAAGCTAATCCTGTGTTGTTAAAGAGTGCTTTACTAAAGAGTGCTTTATTTTATTTTCAAATATGTTTGTACTTTTCGGTTTGAAAAAAGCTAGGACTACAGTGCTTTAGTACTAAGCTTTTTGGGCGTAGTACTAAAGCTAAGGCTAAATCGATTTTTCTTCCTTTAGTACTAAAGCTTAGGCATGGCTAAATTAAAATTTCTTGGCAATGCACAGGCGTTTTCTGTTCCAGTACAAAAAATAATAAGTTGCAAAATACCAAGGCATCTTTAATGAAACTGAGTTGTCCACCATAAAAATATTCATGTTTACTTTTCCCCTCATTGTAACACTTGCAATGATGCGTCGTTTATTTCAATCAATTCAGTAGTAGGGTGGGTTTCTCTTTGAGTGAAAATGCGTTTAACAGTGTAAAGATGTTTTTTTTATCTCTCCAAAAAAATATAATATAGTTTCTAGCGATTAAATAATAACTCCTAGTAATAAGTTCATCCAATCCACATACAAAAATCTTTTAAAAAATTTAAAAAATACGTAATAAAAATCAGGTTGCCAAGCTAAAAATGATCACGTTAATTTTATTTAATTTCATACTATTTACGACATTTCCAGAATTATAAGCTTTCTAATGAAATATTATTTAACCCAATCTTTTTTATGTTTTTATATTTAGTAAATACATCTTAACCAGCATAAACCTTAGCAATTTTGATCATTTCAAAAGTATCAAATTTTAGCTCTTCATTGACTAAAAACGCCGATCAACTTACCAATAAGTTTTAGCCAATGAAGGCAAAAATTCTAAGTTTAATAAGCATAAATGGTAAGACGCGGATGGAAAAAAAATAATTGCCGCCAGCTGTCGTCGCTACATGTATCCGCTGCTGTTTCGCGGTTTTTAAAGTTTGACAGATAAACTCATTCACGTTGAATTCATTTATCAATTGTACTTTTTTTTAAATTGCAAAATTTTTTGACTTTTTTTTGAAATCCTTTTTTAAATGTACATGTTTAAACATTTACTTACAAAAGAAGAATATCGATTTTAAGATATGAGCGTTACAATAAAAATAACAATAAACATAGTAAATGAACAAAGTTTCATAATTTACCCAAGTTCTCAAGTGATAGTTGGCACGAAGTTACTGGAACAAAATACCCTGTGCCGGTTCCGCGCTGCATATATACGCTTAATAAACATTATCAGCATTGGCATTACGCTAAAAAATTCGAAAAAAAAATGTGTTACTTTGCTTAAACAATTCCAGTAACAGGATGATTTTTTTAGTAAAGGAAATACTGTGTAACACCATGGTCCATAAGCCGAACCGTCAGGATTTTGACAAGAATTTCCAAGTGAACCAAGTTCAGGAAAATTTGATAATTCTGAATGCCTATGTGGCGTTTGACTGTCCCAACGTTGGCATTTGACACCAGATTTTGTGTGTGTTATGTTTGTTGCATAACTTGTCTTGGGATAAGAGCAAGCCCTTTCTCCATAAAATGCACATTTTTTATATTCATCAACACATACAGCTAAAAAATCAATAGTTAATTTTTAAGAAGGCTTTAAATTTTATAAAATTTAAGCGGAATTTACATCAAAATAAATTCTGTGTTCCTCAATAAGTTTAAACTCATAAGTTTAACTCATAAGTTTAACTCATAAGTTTAAACAACATAGTCTACTGGTTCAATTATAAAATGGGTCAAGACCAAATCAAACAAACAGATGACTAAGAAAGGTTCGCTGCACTTGAGCTATGTCCCATAAGTAATTTAAAAAAAATTGAGACCAAACTGGATCCCTGTAATTCAACATTGACCTTGTGTATGATTTAAAGGGAAACGCAACAGGACTGTCCTGGGGGGGAAGGCAAAAGAACCACGCAGATCCCAGGAATGAGAAGGGGTGCAACACAACGGTCCCAAAAATATGTTGCAACGTTACAGTTGTAACGCTGAGAAAAACAACATTTTTACGGCATTACATACCGTGCAAATCATTTAAATTAAAAAAAATAAAATATACACATGCTTTTATAAAATTTTCACATTATAAGTTGAAGATAATTTGAAACATATTTATACTCACTTTTTTGTACTCTTAAAAATTGATTTTTGTTTTCGATTTATAAATTTTGAAATTTCGTCGATTTTCTTTAACCAAGCAAAATCTGTTTGCATTTAACGAATAATTTATTTTAATTATGTTTTAATGCAATGCAAGACTGTTAACATTTAACGGAACAAGTTATAAATACAATAAATTTACTGCTGTCCGGCAAAAATACCTTCTGCAAAATATCTTCTAAAAAATGTCTTATTTGAGCAGCTCCTTTATTCCACACTTTTAAATCTCATTTTGTCTCTTTTAACAATTTTTTTTAAATTTTTTAGCTTGATTTCAAGGGTTTGCTTTTGCCAGGAAAAAAAATCTTCAGTTGATTTTAAAAATGTTTTAGAAAATATTCTTTTCAAAAATTATATGCAAAAGTTGTTCTGGCGTCAAATTATCAATAGGTTGTACAATAATAATATAATTTTGCTTACGGTTAACTAATCGTTCACTGAAAATTAATAATTATAAACGCTAAGGTTTATTATTGCCGTGTGCTCTTTACATAACACTGAAACACTAGAGGTAAAATCATCCTAGCTGCGACTCTTGCTTTTTTATATACTTTAATAATCGCTCAGAATTGTTTTTTGTCTTCTAAATCGACTAATCAGAGTAATGGTAGCAGAAATCATGTATGGGCACGCTCCCAACTCTACTTGGGGTTGTAAAATTTGAATTGAGTTAGCCTTTTTGCGAGTATGTATGCAATTTTACAGGAAACATGCTCTCTTTTGTGCGTGGGGACCACTAGCTGGAAACAAGTTGAAATGATTCATTTTACACTGCCCCCTTAAAATAGACGGCAGCAAGTATTTCATGGCAATTGTGAATGTCCACTTGCCACTAAATAATCTTAACCAAAATCGTTTTTAAACATGTAACATAACAAAATTTAAACAAAAATACAAGCGTTGGTTACAAAATGCATACATATACAATAGTCTTTCGTACACTAAAACCAATTAATATGAAATAATCTTATATTAGCAATGAATTTTTTTAAGTTTTCACTAAAAACAGGTAAAATCATGTGTTCATTTTATAAAAAAGGCGAAAATTAAACCACGCCTACGTTTTCAGCTACGAGTAATTTACCTATAGACATGATTAACACAAAATTTTAAAACCTGTCGATATCGTTGTGTTAATTGGAATTGTACAGCTTTTAAACTATTTTTTAATGAATTTTAAATAAAGTTTGGTTTACAAAAAACTTTGACAAAATATTCTATTTTACTTTTAAATTTTCATATAATTAGTAAAAAGATAAGCTGAAGCTTTCAACATTGAAAACAGAGCTCTGGAAACCATCAAACCTAGGTATCTAAAAACTTATGTTCTAAAATTGGCTATTATAATTTTTTATTTTATGCATCTGCAGTTTATTTTTTGTTTCAAATATAATTTGTAAGTAGGTTTTTAAAGTATTGATACGTGATTTTAATTTGTTGTGTTTGTTACTTTGCTTTACCATAGAAGATAAAGTTTTGTTAAAAATACAATATTACATGTTTGTTTCTAAAACAAATTTAAAAACTCTATTTTAAGGTTTGACGGCAGTAGCAAGAAAAAACACTTATTTTTTTATTTAAGACGTAAAATTGTTTTCATCCATAGTCATATTCTGGAATTTAAGCACTTATGTAAGTAAAAAAAATTCTTTATTAATACACAAAGGTTTTTCCATGCAAAACAAAAAAAATTATTACAATATTTTGATTTTTTTAAACTTTAAATTATTATTTTATTTACATTCATAATATACACTTTTACGTAAGTATTAGAAATATATTCCAGTTTAAAGCAATATTATACTTAATCCCGCTATTTTTATTACTTTTAAAGAATGTTCTAAACATAGAGCAGGAGTTAAAGCACCTTAATACAGGGAATATGTTTTTATTAAAAAAGCAAAACGTGTTAAAGGAGCTAAAATTTAAATTGGATACCAACATGAAAAAAATAACAAAATTATTTGATATTAGCAAATTTTTCCATAATAGAAAATTATAAATCAAATCTGTTGATGAATGACAAAATTTTAACCTACATGTAAAAAAAAACTAGCCTTAAAGAATGTTATTCTGAAGGAGCAACTATTTTTTAACTTCAATTACAGGCTTCTACTCAACATTTTTTTGTCTAAACATACAAGAGAAGTTAAATCGCACCGTTTTATTTTAAATTGTTTTCAGCATTGTTAAAGCTTTCTTACCAATATTTGTAAAATTAAAAAAAAGTTTTTGAAATTGTAAAAAGTAAAATAATTATATTGCGAGTACCAGGACCGGCCTACTAAACGCGTGCTGACTATGTTAGAACCTTGTTTAAAACTCTTGATAATGTTTTAATTTTTGTGTTTTTCCCAAAAAATCATTATGGACCTTTTTTGACTTGAAAAATCATTTTTGTAAATAAAAATAGATTAATATTTAAACAATTTTATAAATATTAATTTTAAAGATAGTTTAACAGACCCTAAAACCCTATTTAAGAGTTTTGTTAACCCTAAATTTGGAGGTGATTGCCTTATAGCTTGTATTTAAAACAAATATAAATAAAAATAATAAAATATTAAAGCATTATCAAGAGTTTTAAGCAAGGTGCTAACATAGCAACTGTTAGCACACGTTCAGTGGACCGGCCCCAGGTGATTGTTTTTGTTTTTAGCTTGGTTCAAGTTGCTTAGTTTTAATCAATTTGATCAGCTGACTTATTTTTAGTCAAAAATTATAAAATCAATGTCACGTGAGCTTTTCTATACATTTTTGTGATTTTGCACTATTTTTTGTAATTTGTCGAGATTAATCAAAAACATATAGCCTGAGAAAATTTTCGATTGTACAGTAAGTTTTTGAATAAAATGCGCTACATTTCTAACGCACGCGACTTTTTGTGCATATTCCAGTAATTTATTGAGCAAAAATTTTTCTTGGTGACAATATTCTTTTTTTTTGTGTGGCGCATTTACTTGCAAAACTGGAAGAAAATTCGCAATATGGGCTGCAAAACAAACATTGTGTTAAAATTGGTGCGCCCGAGAAATAGGAGAAAATGGCGGGTTTTGAGTATTAAAGTCGCACAACTGAAAAATTTCAACAAAATTATGTTTAAAAATTAGGTGTTTGTCATTTTTTTGTGTTATAGTCTTACTTTTATTAAAAATATAATTATAGAAACCTAAACTTAATAGCAAATTTAAAAAAAAATAAAAAAAAACAATTTTAAACAGAATTTTATTTTTAAATACATAGCACTTTATACTGGTATCCATAAAATTTTAAACCGGGTCCATTCGAACTGGATCCGTCACTTTTTGCGGAAAAACTCAGGACTATGTACACCTTTTAGACTATGTTCTATATTTAATACCGTTATTTTTCAACACGTATTAACTGATGTATTTTAACAAATTTTATTTGAAAACTTTTTTTTTCAAATTAAATACAAACAGCTTATATTAATTGTTTGTTTAAAAAGTTCACATTTTGTGTCTTTTGGGCGATATAAAATATTGGATTGGCTCAAAAAATGGATTGACTCCGCAGGGTTTTCCTAACAAAACAAGCGGACCCAATCTGAATATGCCCTGACGAAAATTTTATGAATACCAGTGTAGTTTTAGCAATAAACTTAAAAATGCTTAAATAAAAACAAGACATCAACTTAAATTTTTTGATTTATTAAAAAAAGTTTTAACATCACTAAACTTTAAAACAGTTTCATTATCACCTAAAAATAAAAGCAAAAATATATTATAATCCAAGTAAATCAAGTAAAACTTTCATAAAAAAACTCAAATATGAGCGAATTTAATAGCAACTATCACCATTTTCTGCTAGTTTTTAGTACACAGCGATTTTTCAAAAGCGCAAAAACACGAGTTTTGGTGTACGAAATATCGCTGTTCGAGAAAATATTTATTGAGTGCACAGAAAGTGGCTTGCACGTGAAAAGTCACCTGTGCAATTTTTCTTGTTAAATTTAGGTAAAAAATTTACTCTAACACCGACAATTTTCTTGGGTTATATATTTTTGATATAAGCAATGATATTATAATAACATACGTCTTATGAATAGTAAATAAAATCTACAAAATGGTTTTTAATGCTTAAGAAATCTTTAAACTTTTAGAATGAAGATTCATGAACAAAATAAGGAATCTTAATAAAATAAAGAGTCGTAATGAAATCTTATATCAGCATAAATAGCTTAAAGCGATTTACCTAGCTCTGTAGATAAAACTTTATATTTGAATCACTGTCAAATATGCTAAAAAGGGATTAAAAATTTGCATTCTTATAGATATTTACCCCGGTTTGCCCCGACTAATTTAACAACTAAATTGCCAGGGGGCCGGTGTGCCAAAAACCTACTAAAATATCTGACTAAAATGCTCTCTAAAATATCTTACTGGTTTTGACTTTTCGAATTGCATGCTCTAACAGTAAATATATCGTTAATCGTCAACCAAAACGGTTTTTTACTGGCATACTAGTAAGAAAATACTGGTTGTGTCAGTAACCAGTAAAAAAAAAATTGCTGGTTTTACTGGTAACCAGTAACTGTAACACTAGTTAAGTTACTGGTTACCGGTGAAACCAGCAATTTTTTTACTGGTTACTGACGCAACCAGTATTTTCTTACTAGGATGCCAGTAAAAAACCGTTTTGGTTGACGATGTGCGATATATCTACTGTTAGAGCATGCAATTTTAAAACTCAAAACCAGTAAGATGTTTTAGAGATTACCCCAAAAATGACAAGGTAGAGCTAAGTTAGGTATTGCTTAGCTTAGATTTTGCTTAGGGTTAGGCTTAGCTTAGATTTTGCTTAGGGTTAGGCTTAGCTTAGATTTTGGTTACTTTCTTAGAAATCTTAATGGTTTTAAAAACCAATAATAGTTGTTGCTTATTGAACCAATTCATACTTACTTGTTTTCAATTCAATAAATACTTGTTTCAAATAAAACTAGTATTACGCGACTGCAACTTGAGAAATCAGTGACTTATTACCTATTTTGTGTCAAAACCGTTCATTTTTACATTAAACTTAATTCAATATATACTGCAAAACAAGTAAGCTTGAGTTTTTGAATAAAATTTGAAAACATTGTAATATTATACAACATTGTTGATTCGTAAGAGTTGATTTTTTTGTAGATTCGTGGAGATTTTTATTTAAATTGAAAATTTACAAAACTGCAAAACTAATTTGTGGAGATTTTTGTTAAAACCAGGGGAGCCAAACTCTCTTAATGTGGCAAAATATGCGGCGGGCCACTTTTTGTTTTTGCAATAACTTGGTAAAGAAACAACCAAAACATAAAAGAAACATTTCATTTTACTCAGAAAAGTAACGAAATTTTTTTAAAAACGTTTTTAACCCCTATTTAAAACTGATTTTATATAACTGATATAAACAAAATAATAATTGCATACACATGTACATTGACTAAAACAAAAATAATTTGAGCATAAATATTTATTTATAGATATTTTTACGCTTTACAAAAATTCACAATCTTCCTAAAAACAGAAAGGAAAAAAAGAAACCAATTGCAAGAAGATTTAGGTAGAATAGATTTGTGGTCAAACATTTGGCAATTAAAGTTAACAGAAACAAAATGTAAGGTTCCTTATATTTCAAAAAAAAGCTAAAAATAAATATTATTATGTTTTAGAGGAAAATGTGTTAACCAAATAAAACTTGGTAAAGGATCTAGGAGTTCATATAATTTAAAATACTAATAAAAAATTCTTACGTCCATACAATTTCTTTTTTTAAGTTTTTGAATTGTTAGTAGAATTTGAAACATCTGAAAGATTTTGTTTATGTGTGAGATAAATGTTGCAAAAACACTAACTCCCCAGTAGAAACAAAATAAAAATGAGCTTGGACTCGAAGTTAAAGCCAGTGCAAACATAGTATTTTTTCCATTAGTTTTCAGTTTCGTTACATAAATTTTCAGTTTTAACCAGGGGGGGGGGGGGCCCAAACTCCCTTAATATGGCAAAATATGCGGCGGGCCACTTTTTGTTTTTGCAATAACTTGGTAGAGAAACAACCAAAAGATAAAAGAAGCATATCATTTTACTCAGAAAAGTAACAATTTTACGTTGAATTTAACTTAAAATTTAAATATGCCAAAAACTTTCCCTCGTAAATGTGCTTTTATCTTCGTTAATAATGTAGCTAATGCATTATAATTAATACGAGCTTGTTTGTTATTAGTAGGCGGTTCTAACGGTATGCATTTATATGGTCTTACGTTCCTTTCGTTCGGGACTTTGAGTTGAATTTACACATGCAGAAAACAATGCTTTTTTTGCTGTGAAAAAAAAAAATTTTAAGCGTTATTACTTAAGCTGTAGATGTGCTAAAAACTATTTCTATATATCAAAAAAACAGAAATCGCTTGGGCTTTAATATGAGATTATTATTAAAGGTTTTTTTAAAATTTCTTATAATGTACTAAAGGTATGAAACTGCTAAAAAAATTTTTGAAAATATCACCATTTTCAAGTGGTCAAAAATACTTCAAATAGTTTAAAGCGACCATGCAAAGGGGGGCATTTTTTATTTGTATTGCTTTTCTCTTTCTAATGCCGTATTGAACTTTATCCTGCGTTTAAAAAACCCCAGTGAACAGTTTCTCCAAAACACCCATAGTAAATTCGGAAAATTCTAAAAAAACGCCTGTTTTGTTTTGGAGCATTGTAACAGGTATTATATTCAAAACTAACTCAATTTTACTCATTTTTCACTATATTGATCCTAAATTATTAAAAAAACGTTAAAATAACGCTAATTTTTAAGTTCCAACACGTTTTTTCGCTCATGATTTTTTTGTAAAAATTTCACTTTTCTTCAAAATTTCATGCATTTGCATTATTTGCACTTCGCATAGTCAAAAACAACTAAAAACTTTTAAAAAATTACTTATACTACTACAATAACATTGCTTTTAAACAAAAATGTTTAATAATCAACGATAATGTAACTTTATAATAATGCACTTGGCTTTTTTTATTTTCGAAAATTCTTCCAAAAAAACCTAAATAAATGCACAAAAAGTGAAAAGTCCCAAAACCATATCTTTTTATTTTCGTTTTTATCGTTTTATATTATAAAGATTTGTCCAAGCTACCCAAAAATACTATTTTGCGCTAGGCTTTGGCTTAAAACTCGAAATATGACCCAGTTTTGGAAATTCTTTGTTTTCAACAAATTCTCATAAAAACTCAAATATTTGCACAAAGAGTGAAAAATCTCAAAAACATATATTTTTATTTTCGATTTTTTCCCATATATTATAAACATTTGTCCAAGCTACCCAAAAAATACTATTTTGCGCTGGGCTTTGACCTAAAACTCGAAATATGACCCAGTTTCGGAAATTCTTTGTTTTCATCGAATTCTCACAAAAACTCAAATAATTTCACAAAAAGTGAAAAATCTCAAAAACATATATTTTTATTTTCAATTTTTTCCCATATATTATAAACATTTGTCCAAGCTACCCAAAAATACTATTTTGCGCTGGGCTTTGGCTTAAAATTCGAAATATGACCCAGTTTTGGAAATTCATTGTTTTCAACAAATTCTCACAAAAACTCAAATATTTTCACAGAAAGTAAAAAATCTCAAAAACATATCTTTTTATTTGTGTTTTTTTCTCATATATTATAAACATTTGTCCAAGCTACCCAAAAAATCCTATTTTGCGCTGGGTTTTGGCTTAAAATTCGAAATATAATCTAATTTTTAAAATATTAGTTAAAACAGTACTTACACTTTTTTATTCATAAAAGAAAACAAAAACTGGGTCATATTTCGGGTTTAAGCCAAAACCCAGTGCATATAGTGTTTTGGGTAGCTTGGACAAATGTTTATAATATATGGGAAAAATCGAAAATAAAAATATATTTTTATTTGAGATTTTTCACTTTTTGTGAAATTATTTGATTTTTTTGTGAGAGTTCGTTGAAAGCAAAGAAATTCCAAAACTGGGTCATATTTCGGGTTTTAAGCCAAAGCCCAGCGCAAAATAGTATTTTTTGGGTAGCTTGGACAAATGTTTATAATATATGAAAAAAACGCAAATAAAAATATATATGTTTTTGAGATTTTTCACTTTTTGTGAAATTATTTGATTTTTTTGTGAGAATTGGTTGAAAAGAAAGAAATTCCAAAACTGGGTCATATTTCGGGTTTTAAGCCAAAACCCAGCTCAAAATAGTAATTTTTGGGTAACTTGGACAAATGTTTATAATATATGGGAAAAAAACGATTTTTCACTTTTTGTGCAATTATGTGAGTTTTTGTGAGAATTTGTTGAAAACAAAGAATTTCCAAAACTGGGTCATATTTCGGGTTTTAAGCCAAAACCCAGCGCAAAATAGTAATTTTTGGGTAACTTGGACAAATGTTTATAATATATGGGAAAAAAACGAAAATAAAAATATGTTTTTGAGATTTTTCACTTTTTGTGCAATTATGTGAGTTTTTGTGAGAATTCGTTGAAAACAAAGAATTTCCAAAACTGGGTCATATTTCGAGTTTTAAGCCAAAGCCTAGCGCAAAATAATATTTTTTGGGTAGTTTGGACAAATTTTCAAAAATAAAAAAAGCCAAGTGCAGACTGTTATAAAATTACATTATCGTTGATTATTAAACATTTTTGTTTAAAAGCAATGTTATTGTAGTAGTATAAGTAATTTTTAAAATTTTTTAGTTGTTTTTTACTATGCGAAGTGCAAATAATGCAAATGCATGAATTTTTAAATTTTGAAGAAAAGTGAAATTTTTACAAAAAAATCATGAGCAAAAAAACGTGTTGGAACTTAAAAATTAGTTTTTTTAATAATTTCAGATCAATATGGTGATAAATGAGTAAAATTGAGTTAGTTTTGAATATAATACCTGTTACATTGCTCCAAAACAAAACAGGCGTTTTTTGAGAATTTTCCGAATTTACTATGGGTGTTTTTGGAGAAAATGTTCAGTGGGGTTTTTTTCAACGCAGGATAACGTTCAATACGGCATTAGAAAGAGAAAAGCAATACAAATCAAAAATGCCCCCCTTTGCATTTTCGCTTTAAACTATTTGAAGTATTTTTGACCACTTGAAAATGGTGATATTTTAAAAAAAATTTCTAGCAGATTCATACCTTTAGTACATTATGAGAAATTTAAAAAAAACCTTTAATAATAATTTCATATTAAAGCCCAAGCGATTTCTGTTTTTTTGATATATAGAAATAGTTTTTAGCACATCTACAGCTAAATTAATAACGCTTAAAAAAGTTAATTTTTCACAGCAAAAAAAGCATTGTTTTCTGCATGTGTAAATTCAACCCAAAATCTCCAACGACAGGAACGTAAGACCATTTATAAAGGTATACCGTTAGAATCGCCTACTAATAACAAAAAAGCTCGTATTAATTATGATGCGTTAGCTATATTATTAACGAAGATACAAGCACATTTACGAGGGAAAGTTTTTGGCATATATAATTTTTAAGTTCAATTCAACGTAAAATTGGCACCGAGCCAAAAAAATTAAAATTTAAGTTTTTAAAAAAATTTTGTTACTTTTTTAAGAAAAAATGATATGCTTCTTTTATGTTTTGTTTGTTTCTCTACCAAGTTATTGCAAAAAAAAGTGGCCCGCCGCATATTTTGCCATATTAAGGGAGTTTGCCCCCCCCCCTGGTTAAAACTGAAAATTTTTGTAACGAAACTGTAAACTAATGGAAAAAATATTATGTTTGCACTGGCTTTAACTCTCTAGTTCGAAGCTATTTTTATTTTGTTTCTACTGGGGAGTTAGTGTTTTTGCAACATTTATCTCACACATAAAGAAAATCTTTCAGATGTTTCAAATTCTACTAACAATTCAAAAACTTAAAAAAAGAAATTGTTTGGACGTAAGAATTTTTTATTAGTATTTTAAATTATATAAACTCCTAGATCCTTCACCAAGTTTTATTTGGTTAACACATTTTCCTCCAAAACATAATAATATTTATTTTTAGCTTTTTTTGTTGAAATATAAGGAACTTCACATTTTGTTTCTGTTAACTTTAATTGCCGAATGGTTGACCACAAATCTATTCTACCTAAATCTTCTTGCAATTGGTTTCTTTTTTCCCTTTCTGTTTTTAGGAAGATTGTGAATTTTTGTAAAGCGTAAAAATATCATTTTAATTTATGCTCAAATTATTTTTGTTTTAGTCAATGTACATGTGTATGCAATTATTATTTTGTTTATATCAGTTATATAAAATCAGTTTTAAATAGGGGTTAAAAAATACTAAATTATTTAATTGAATAAGATACTAAAAAAATAACTGTGATAAAAATCAATTGAATATCATTCAAATACTTTCTAAAATTTGTAATTAAATAAATATTAAATAAATATCAATTAAATATTTTAGCTTTTTTGCAAAAAAATACCGAAAAAATACTTCTAAATTTTTATTCAAACTAAAACATAAGTACTGCAAAAAATAACAAAAATATAAACCGGTCAAAAAAAAATTTTAATTAAATCCCTTATTTGAAAAAACACATAAAATTTTTTATTCCTATCGTTGTTCACACTGCTTTGCATATGTCGTGTGATAATTAAGAACATTCAAGAAATATTGATAATTTTAACTTTATTAGCACTAAGACTAGGCAGTGTGAAGATTTACTAAGCTAAATTGTTTTTAATAGCCGCAAAAACTATTAATGACGTTAAAGTATAAGGTCAAATTGTTATAAAAAATTACCAAACTAGAAATTACCATAAAATGGATTCGTTTTATTGTTTTCTAAATTTATATGTGGTCTGCAGTTGTACCTATGTCACGCGGTTTGTGGTGTGGGGTCAGAGGATTGGTTGACTTACCGATAGTTGTTAGCTTATAGCTACTAGATATGAAACAAATTTGTAATATGCATACAATCAAAAGCGTATTGTGTAATTATATCTGGCTGACTTATGGTTGAATTATATCTGGCTGACGCTGAAAATCAGAATGCAGACATGAAGAGACCAATTAAAATTGTGCGGTAATCACGTTTTTTTTTCTAAAACAAATAAGAACGCAGAATTTTTTTTTATCCCACCTTTTCACAAAATATACATAAATTAACCAACTTTAGCCCTTAAAAAGTTTGCATTTAGGTTCCAAATTAAGTAATTTGATAAATAATTATTAAAATACAGTTTTTAATCTTTGTTATTAACCCGTTTTAGTGAAAAATTTTAAATGTTTTTGTTGTTAAATAGTCGATTCAATACTGCAAATATCGCGGTCAGCTAGATTTTATTTGCCTATAGTAAGTTTGTATGAGAGACATAAGCTGACTAATTAAAACTGTGCGGTTATGATGTTAAAACAATGAATAAGAACGCATAACTTTTGAATTCCCGTCTTTTTGCAAAAAATACAAAATTATAGGCAAATAAATCTTAGGTAACCTTTATAATTTGGAGTATAAAACCACTCATTAAACACTATTATTATTTTTAAGTATCAACTATTTAACAAAAAAAACCATTTAGAATTTTTAGCCAAATCAGTTTAATATTTAAGATTAAATACCATAATTTAACAATTATTCATTAAATTACTTAATATGGAACAAAAATTGATTTTTTTATAAGGATAAAATTGACTAATTTTTTACATTTTCTAAAAAAAAACGGGAATTGAAAAAAAACTTTTGTCTCTTTCAAAAAAATTTCATAACCGTACAATTTTATTTGGTCCGTTCATGTCTTCAATACAAACTTACGAGGTCAGCCAGATGTCATTCAACCATAGTCACCTGTGAACCGTCAACTTATCCTTTTAAAAAAATCCATTTTTGTTGCAAATTGAGCAATTTCATAAATAATTATTAAATTTAGTATTTGAACTTTAATATTAAACTGTTTTTGCTAAAACAATTCTATTGGTTTTATTGTTAAATTGTCAATTCAATTATGCAAATCACTGAGAAAAAAAGATTGCATGATTCATCCGGTTCTAGGTAAATATTTACGCAACATCAATTATGAGGAAAAAATTTCCACAGCAGTATTTCCTTAGCATTATCTCCGCTGAAAGATTTTTTTGAGGAAAAAATTTTTGCGACAAATTTTTTCCGCTTTTTTCGTTTTACTTATTTAACTACGAACGCTGGCAAAATAGTACACAATCGCAAACATTCTTGGAAACAAAAATTTTGTTTTTTTTATTTTTCTGAAGTTGTTTGTAATTAATAAGTAAATAATATTTTTTATAATAAAGATTTGAACAAAAATTTTGATTTTCTTCGTAAATAAATTTTTTAAAATGCTTATTAGTGATGTTCCTACCCTCCAATATAATACTCCGGATTCCCGGCCATTTTATTTTGGCCATTTTATTCCGGCCATTTCAGGTTCTCGCAGTTGATATTAAAGTAAACCAAAAAAGAAAAATTAGAATTATTTGTTTATATCGTAAACCACAAACAACAAAAAAAGATGATTTTTTATTCTTCTAATTGATTCGTGAAACGATTGAAAATTTTAAAGGTCCAGTGATTCTTGCAGGGGATTTCAATCTTCCAGGTATAATTTGGCATCTTTCCGAAATTAAGACAAATAATCAAAATGAATTTGATTGGTACACTTTTTTCTTTGAGTTTAGATTATTTTAATTGTTTAAGGAACAAGAAATAATAATTATCTTGATCTTGTTTTTCAAATGATGAAGAAATTTTTCAAAAAGTTTACGTTTAAGGAACAAGAAATAATAATTATCTTGATCTTGTTTTTCAAATGATGAAGAAATTTTTCAAAAAGTTTACGTTTGTCTAGGTTTATCCACTTCCGATCATGTATTCATTTTTATCTCAGTCAACAAAGAAATTTTTGTACAAGAACCCACAGCTTGTGAACAATGGGTACCCGATTTTTTATTGGTAATTATGAAGTCTTCTTTTTGTATCTTTTAGCAGTGGACTGGGATCGTTTATTCTTCATGTGTAATAATGTTGAAGAATATTGGCAGTGCTTCAAAGAAGTAATTGCAGAAGGAATAAGTAGACATATTCCATTGAAAAAAATTAGAAATAAACCGACTTATAAAACGGAAATTAAATAAAAAACTAAAAGTATGGTGTAATTAGAAATTTAACAAATCGGATAAAAATATAAAAGAGTACAAAAATATTAGTAAAGAATATAAAGCAATGGTAAAAGACTATGTTATAAAAAAGAATGTAATATTTTAAATTCTAACAATATTAATACTTTTTATAAATTTGTTAATAATAAAATTAAAACAAGAGAAAAATTCCACCCTTATTAAAGGATGATCTAACCTATACTGAATCTGATGAAGAAAAAGCTGAACTTTTTGCACAGTATTTCGCTTCTGTTTTTACAAAAGATGATGGAAAACTTCCTGATTTTAATCCAATTGCTAATAATTCCTACTAAGTCCCTGAATCGTTCAAACTTTTCTGCTTTAAGGCAAAGTATTAGACTTTGGAATAGTGTAAATACAAATTTGTGTGAACTTAACAAAAAACTATTTTATTGTCGCATGCGTGATTGTAACTTTTTGCATGAGCTTTTTGGAAATATTCTTTTTTATAATGTGATGTGATGTGATGTTTGTATGTATTTATTTTTTGCGAATCTTGCAATACTTCAGCCAATTTATTTTAGGGTTCCGATCGCTCATCTTCCATGGGAGTCGCGAATCCTAATGGGAGAAAAGCGGTTGGTGGGCTGACTTTTTGGTTTAATGTATTTCATATTATTACTAGCCTTCTGTTTTGTGGTGCATATAAAATCAGTGCAATGTGTCTATTGCTTATGTGTGTCCCTGCTTAGTCAAAATACAATACAATACAATACAATACAATACAATAATACTCTTTCTGATATGTCATTTACTCCACAAAAATTTTTGAATACTCCACAAAAAATACCTGCATTGAATTATGAAAATAGACTAAAGTATTTAGGTATGCAAAAACTTCAAGCAAGAAGAAATTTAAATGATCTTTTAATAAGTTTTAAAATAACCCATAATATGACTAGTATAAATCCTTTAAACTTTTTTAAATTTAAAAACAATCTCACAAGGGGACATTCATTTAAACTTAAAGTACAAAAAAGTAGAATCAATGTTAGAAAATTTTATTTTTCTAATAGAATAGTTTCTAAATGAAATTTTCTTTCTAAAAACCAGGTTTCAGCCAAATCCTTACATATTCTTAAGAAATCGTTAAACCATGATTCATTTCAGGGCTTATATAATTAGGCCTTTGAATCATATTCTAGTAAATCGGTTTTTTTTTAGTGTTGTGTGTTTTATTTTGTATGCATAGATTGGTTCACATTTCGAACAAATGATTTTATTAGTGATTATTGCTTTTCTTTGTTGCGTAATGTTTTTTTTACTAGAATAAATAACTTTGAAATTTGAACATTTACAGCAGAAGAAGCTCCGAAGTTCCACCTTTTAAATTAGCAATTTGAGACTTATTTAAGTTTTAAATACATTTTAAGCTACTCTGATTGTCTATGTAGGACTATTTTTATTTAGTTAAAAAAATTTTAGAAAAAAAATTAATTTGCAAAAAAGTTTGAAAAAAAAATTTGACAAAATAATATATGGCATTACTCTTTAATTATTTATGAAATTAGTAGAAAAATAGGGTAAAGCTCTGGAGCTCCGGGGGTTGCTCTGGGGTTCCTAAAAACGGAGCTCCGTTCCCGAGCTTCTAAAAGCGGTGCTTCGCTCTGGAGTTTTGGAGCTCAGAGCTCCGGGGCACATCACTATGCTTATTTTTTCCTAAGATTAGCAGGAAATACTTCCGAAAATTTACTTCCGCAGCTTAAACCTAAGCTGACGTTTTCTTAAGCCTTAGTAAAACTTAAAAAATAAGCTAACCTTTCGCCGCTCAGTTATTACATTAAGTTTAGAATGATATTTAAATTTCCTTTAGACTTAGGAAAACGTAGACTTAGGCTTAGGAGAAAGTTTTGAAAAAAAAGTGCGGAAGTATTTCCATCTGCAGTCACTTCTGTAAGAGCTGGTAAAAACTAAATTTGAAAAACTAAAATTAATTTGAATTGTTTTTATTAATTTAAAAATAAACTTAAACCAACAAAAAACTTAAAATTTCTACAATACCAAATCAATTGTGACGTATCTAAAATTTGCTTCCAAAACATTGTTTTTATCAAATAAAAATAAAAAACAAATGTTGTGTATCCAACGCCTTAGCAAATTCCTGAAATCAATCAATCATTATAATAAACTTTATTAATTTAATGATAAAATCTGTAGAAAATATTGCAAACGCGCATTATAATTCCAGGGGCCTATTTCATAAAGACGTTTGTAAATTCTTATTTTACAAATCTCCGCCTATTTTTTGTAAAACACAAGATAAAGGTTTTTCGACTCCTAATCTAGGGGGAGCATCTCCGCGCACTGCTCTGCGCTGATTGGTCGCAGCCAAGTCATTTCATCCCCGCTGACCGATCAATACTCGCCGTTTCGTATGTCTTTCGTGCAGGTTTTTTATGAAACAGGCCTTAGGAGAATTAACAACATTACATGGAGAATTTGTAATGTTTATGAGGATTTTGACCGCAATGAATAGGAATAGTTTTTAATTTCAAAATTAGTATGAAATATTTTATGAGGTTAAATTTGTATATCCTGTAAATGTGTCACAAACACTTTCGTAAGCGCAGTTAAAAACATTTTTTTTAATTTTTAAAGAGCAAAACAAAGCGTAAAAAATATTTGTTTTTCTTTAAATTGTTTCTTACACCTTTCCGATTTTTGATTTTGACCTGAAATTTTGTAAATTAATAAATATTAAACCTTAAAACCCTGCACTCAGAGCTCTGAGCAGTAGACATTAAAAAAAATCATGTTGATGTTATTAATGTAGGCCCATGTTAAAACCAAACCTGATGAATAGCATTTTTTTAGCGCACAGCAAACGTGTCATTTTGACTTATTCTGCCATATATTTGTTAGGTATTCATCCTTTTGAAATGAAAACAATTGTTTTGTTTCCAAAGCCTTAACAAATTCCTGAAATCAACCAATCATTTTGATAAATTTTATTATTTTAATGTTAAAGTCTGTAGAAAATATTGTAAACGCGCATTATAATTTTAATTCAAGAAGAAAGAATTCGCATTATAATTCGAGGAGAATGAACAAACATACATGGGGAATTTGTAATGTTTATGAGGATTTTAGCTTATAGGAAAGTTATCCATGAGTTTTTGTAATGACCCAAATGAATAGAAATACTTTTTAATTTCAAAATTATTATGGGATATTTTAAAAGGTTAAATTTGTATATCTCGTTAATGTGTAATAATGTGTAATAAACACTTTCATAAACGCAGTTAAAAACATTTTTTTAAATTTTTCAAAGCGTAATTTTTTAAAATTGTTTCTTACACCCTTCGACGTGAAATTTAGTAAATTATTAAGTATTAAACATTAAAAAATCCAGATTCCCAAAAAAACAGAAACCCAGATCAAAGCGAAAAAGAAAATTGGATGGAAAAACCCAGCACTTAGAGCTCTGAGCAGTAGACATTAAAAAAACAGTCATGTTGATGTTATTAAAGTAGGCCCATTTTATATTAATAGAATTTCTTTTTAACGCACAGCCAACGTGTCATTTTGACTTTTTCTGCCATATATTGATATTAACAAAATGATTTGAGTGCTAATTTTTTGAGTGAGAATATATTAGGTTTGTAGAAAAACAGTATTTAATTAGCATTTTGTAAATATTTTAGTTCTCGAACACTCCAAAGTATTCAATACTTTTAAAACAATTGAATACAATACCAATAAAATACCACCTTTCCAAAATAGTATTGACACTGTTAAATAAATACTTACCCCTAAAAATATAGTATTTATTTAGTATTTAAATTCTAATTAAATATATTTTTAACCCCTAGTTCTAAGCAGCTGTTTACTTTAATCCTCCGTTTCTAAATAAAATGGGAAGTTATATTTTTTATTTAGCGCGATATCTAAACATTTTTCTTTAAAAAAAATGGAGTAGTGACTGGCAAAAACTTAATCATATACTGATTTTAATACCTTTTAGCTGTGTTAATTTTAAGTGTAAACAATTTTAATGCTCAAATGAAATTTGTTTTAATCATGTGCATGTGAATGTAATTCTTGTTTGTTTAATATCAGTAATATAAAATCATTTTTACAGAACTGTTTAGTGCTTTGGATTAAATTTACGAAACAAACGCATTTAATTTCTTCTTATTTATTGATTAAGAAATACACACGTAACTGTGGAATTTACGGAATTTACAGACAGGTAATTTTTTAAATTCTAAACGCAATTTTATTAATACACTTTTAAATTAAAAATACTAAAGAAAAATTTGTGTTTATTAATTTACAGCTGTAAACTAATTACAAGCAATTTTTATGAAATAGGCCCCAAATGTACACAAATCATCAGCGGAATTCCAAAATTTCTGTAAATTATATAAACAGAAATGTTGACCAACATTGCAGCACTGATACCTGCAATTATCAACAAGGTTATTTACAAATTGGGACTTTAAAATCAAGGGATCAAACTCTTCAAGGGAAAGCTAAAATTTTGCTTGATTTGGCATGTCAAAGAAGCTTTATTATCAAAGATCTTTCCAGAAAAATGCAGCTTAAGCCCCACGGCAAAGAGTTGTAATTAACAAACGCAATTGGAACCAACAATTTCAGCCATTTAAGGTAGAACACCACAGTTTGATTTTGACGGTAAGATCTTTTCTAATTAACTTTTACTAACGTAATTTAACCTGCTGATTCAATTTTTGACATTCATTTTTCTTAAAAAAAATTTTATCGTTCACAATCATTATAAATGACACCAATAAAATACATGTCAAAAATACAATACATTAATAAAATTCATTACCAAAAATATTCTATTTTTTTATATTTTCTTTAGCGTATCTTGAATAAAGAACAATTTTTTTAATTAAAAAGTTAATTAATTTTTTTTATTTAAAATTAAAAAAACGTTTTTTCGATGTTAAAATTGTTCCCTGCTTGAGACTTGAACCTGCGGGTCCGAAGATCTGAGTCCGACACTCTAACCACCGAGCTACTGGCCCATCTAATGATCCATCTTTAAAAGCTGGTATTAAACAGGGCGTTTCGAAAAGTAGTTTTTCAGCGTCAAATTGAAAAACTTTAAATGAAAATTAAAAAAATTGATTCTCTCAGATTTTAATGAAAGTTTGGAAAGTTTTCATTAAATATCTATAAAATTGCAGCAAAATCTGAGAGAATCAAATTTTTAAATGGGCAAAAACTGTTTTTTGAGCTTTAAATTCATCGAACTATATTTTAAAATGGAACAACCGGTAAACGATGAAATTATTACTGTTGGATACATCATAATATGAGCTTTCGATTGCACTATATTTTTGTCTGACAAAAATCAATATCTAAGTTGATATCTAACTTTTAGTAAAAATCGTTGTAGCTGTGGTGCTCTACCTTAAATCGAAAATCGTTTATCTACAAATTAGAAAAGTTGATGGGAATTATTCCACAATTAAGGTGAATACTGTCCAAGAAATATGTAAGGAAATCAGCAGAAAACATCTTGCGCAAGATGTTGATACCATACTTGAAAAAACTATAAATGTAGGAAAATACACGGCGGTTCCACTACCACTTTATTATGAAAAAGAGAATATTACAGTTGACATTCTGATAGGATGTGACAATTACTGGATAAATTTTATAACTGGAGACATTAAAAAACTACCTTCTGGATTGGTTTTGGTCAATTATACATTAGGACTTTTTTTTAGCGTAAGAAAACAAAATATCGAAGGAGCTACTAAGAAACTTCTATCTACAATGGAAACACACAGACAGCCACAATAACATACTGAATCCAGTGTATATGTTGGACTGCTCTTCTGCGCCGGGAGTGTCATGGACTTTACCACGTAAAGCAATGAGTTATTTACACAACGTTCATTTAAACAATTGCTGGAATTAATTGGTGCTGAATTTTCTCTTGCGATAAACCGGATTGATGCTAAGATGACACATTACGACGCTTTATGACGTCAGTGACTCTCCGATTATGACGTAATTACGTTACTGATTCATGATTTTGCACTTTATATATATATATATATATATATATATATATATATATATATATATATATTTGATCCAGAAAGTTCTTGAATATTCTATTTTATGGCGGCACTAAAATCGTTAACGTCACGTTGTCATCTACTTCTTATTGGCTTTGAACTTTCTGGAAATTTTTGGCAAATTGATTTAATAGTATATAAATCGACGACATCATTACTAAGAAAATTGTTATTATCAAATTATAATTGTTATTATAGAGTTATTATGATTGTGATTTATTACTATACCACTTTTGCTTATCTTCAATTATTATTTAGCTGCTTTGTTTATTATTTACTGGCAGCGCGGTCCAATATATCACCTCATACCTTTACCGTCAATTTTGGAATTAAACTGTATCTGTTGTTCGGTTTCTACTATATTGTTTTTGCATTTATTAATAAGTGGTTATTTTTATAACTGTGTCTACATTCCACAAAGAGCCAAACTACAAATAATAAAGAAAATTAAACTCTATCCACTTACAGGCCTGACAGTTTAAACAGAGTATGTGCTAATAATTTTTTTGGTTTTAAATTCCACGATTACATTTATTGAAAACAAACAAGTATTTGTTGTAAGTCACCAAACAAATTTAGAAAGTAGGGTGCATTTCGGACCTTGCCCAGTAAGTGAGCGTGATTTTCAATTTAAGTTTATAAGTAATTCTTTTTAAGTAAATTGTTTTTTCTGTGAGTTTTAGATTTGTAACAATTATTTTAAGGTTTAAAAATTGAGTTTTATGATTAGTTTATTTAGTGTGTTGTTTTATTGCTGAATTTAGGTTATTGTTGTGCCCTGGTTATTTTTAATCTGAAAGTTATTTTTCTGACTATCTTTCAATATAAGTTTTCCCCAGTCGGCGCACAAAATGCAATATTCTATTCATTTGGTTTAGATTTAGGGTTCTCTGGTTGTTTGTTATTTATAAAGGTTTAATGATGATTATATGATTTTTGCGAGTTGCTTTTTGGGTAAAGATTCTATTTTTGTGGAAATTATAGAAAGTTACGGACAATAAATGCGGTGGTGGACTAGTTTCGGCTTGGGGCCATTTTGTGGTTTAAAAACGTAAAAAACTGTGTTGATGTGTTCAGTTTTCTTAAATGTTTCTTGCAAGTGTGTGATTTTTTCTCTGAGATCATTTAAATCAGGTTTTGTGCTAAGAATTTTGCGGTTATGTTTATAGTTTGGTTAAGTTAAAGTTGACATGAATTAACCGGTTGAAGTGTGTGGATTTACAAATTACTTTTAACGATAGTTCTGTTTTCTGTCCTTTTGATATCTATGTCTATGGTTGAAATATATTTGGCTGACGCTTAAAATTAGAAGGCAAACATTAATTAAACCAATTAAAATTGTGCGGTAATGACGTTTTTTTTAAAAACAAATAAGAACGCAGAATTTTTTTTAATTGCACCTTTTCACAAAATACACAAAAATTAACCAACTTTAGCCTTTAAAAATTTGCATTTAGATTACAAATTAAGTAATTTGATAAATAATTATTAAAATACAGTCTTTAATTTTTGTTATTTCCGCTTTAGTGAAAAAATTTGAATGTTTTTGTTGTTAAATAGTCAATCTAATACTGCAAATATCGCGGTCAGCTAGATTTTATTGGCCTATAAAATAGTGTTTTTGTTCAATTTCTAACATAATTTGATTTTTCCCACTGCTGTTTTTTATTTACTATTTCAAAAGTTCTTTGAAACACCCAGACAAGGAAACCGGAACTGTTCAGGAACCGGAACTAATATTCATTAATATTAAACAATTTTTGCTGAAAGATTTAATGTTTTATTGTTTATCTGTTTTGCTACTGCATATCATTAAAGTTAGCGAGATTTGTATTGCCTATGGGCAAAATACGTTAGTATAAAGTTTACAATTTCTCTTCAAACATTGCATTGCGCAAAAATGCTTTTAAACAACCACATAGCTCAGCCATTGAAAAAGAAACGAGCGTAAAGTGGAGAAAAGTTATTCACGTATTTCAATACTTTTTATTTTATATTTTTATTTTTTATTACCTTTACAGTATTTTATTGAGATGAAACCATCAGGTGAATACACATCAAATGATTTCAATCCTCCACAAGTTTTACCAGAATTATCATCACATTTCACATTGCATTTATCGCTTTCTCTCAACCAGCCAAAATAACATCTGTCGCCACAATAACAGCGATTATTCATCAAACCTGAAAAAAATTTTCCTATAGTAAAACAGTAATTTATCTGTAATTACTATTGGCCTACTTATTTGTTAGTTTGTTTACAATTAGATTTGGCAATTGTCCTTTCTGTGCAGGGAATGGCAAAACTATGGATAATCACGCCTGTTTAAAAAAGGCTAATAGCTAATAGCTATAAGATTAATATTAGGGTTAAAATTATGATTATATTGTTCGCGTATGGCTTTGTGAATGATAAAGTGCAAGGTTAAGAAAATAATTCAAAATGCAAGTGCATTTATTAAAAAAAGAAAAATGCGCAGGATAAAATAATTATTAAACATAAGCGCTCTGTTTTGAAAGTAAAACTTTGATCAAATCTGATGCTTTTTTACTATAAAAATTGGTGTCGC